>OY754312.1:48395797-48522842 GCA_963573325.1 Astragalus glycyphyllos | reverse complement strand
GCACAGTTGTTTAGAAAACAGTTTCATAACTTAGAGTGGAAACACGTATCTCACCTTCAAAACGGGAGGAGTTCGAATTGTTCCTGCTTAGCCGTAGCTTGGATTGGGAGGAAAGGATGTCTATGAGAGAATCATTTTGGAATCAAACCACATTGTATCGAAAAGAAAATTTTTCTTATCTTTCCGAGTTACACTACCCAAGTGCTTAACTCGTTTTTCTCAAAATTTCCAAGGAAGAAAACAGAATTATTTTCAATAAAGGATGACTCTTAGTTCAAATGAACACAGTGATTTTTCTTGTAACTCGACCCAAGAAAAACTTTTAAAATTGTAGTGGGAATGCATGGAACTTGTACTTGAGCCCCAGGTACAAGGTTCGATTCCCACGGAAGGCAAAAACTCTACATGGGGGGGGGGGGTAGAGAAGGCCGTGAGGAACAGTGGCGGGTCGCAGAGACGGGCTGTTATATTAATGGTATGAGTCGGTTCTGGTTCAGGATATTTGTGTTTTAGATGTAATCATTTCTTTAGATGTATTCACATTTTCAGTTTGTATCTTTTTGGAAAACATGATTCTCCTTAGAGCGATACTTATGAAAAACTTACTTGAAAATTCAGTATCTGTTATTTTACAGTCATGTGTCAAAATGTTGTATTACTTTGATTTGGAAAGAAGTTTCAAAAAAAAAAGTTACTCATGTTTTCGGAAAGGCAAGAAGAGTATTTCTCAAAACATCATCCATTTAGAGGTTGGTTCACTACGTAGCGCTCCGAAAATTGGGGTGTCACAAATATACTGAAAGGTTCTGACATTTTAATTGTCTAAGTCCCTAGCTAACTCGATCTAACCTATTAACCCAAGGGTCTCTAAGTTCGACAAGGTCGAACCGCTCTGATACCAAAATGTAACACCCAAGTATTTCTATATAATAGAAATACCAAAACATACATTTTAGATTACATCAGAGTATAAAATTTCCTGCTTAGATACACATCATTGCAAGAATAGCGGAAACGATTACATAACTTAAATATTATTTCAAGTCATATTATCGATTACAGAGACAATCACAGGAAACATAACTAAGATAAAAGAACTAGTCTTCAATCTTCTCCTCGAGCATGTCACCTAACCATGTCTTTTAGCTTTCCTCGTTCCCTGTTTCTTTGTAAAAACAACAACAATGATAGGGTGAGATAACATATCTCAGCGAGTTCTACCGTGACCCCTAACATCCACTCAGTTCACTTATAAAAACTGTTTCATTCGTAGCTTAATTGATAAACCACTTACTTATAATTAATCGAAACACTGACCTCACACACAACTGCTAATCCCAGTGAATCGTGCAACAATACCTAGCATAACATCAGCCGCCACAACATGCTTACTCCCGATGAAACCCCTCTAGTAGTTTCCCTAACAGACACTGGGTCTAGGTTAAGGGCTCATGACCTTCCCCGCCTAGTATGCTATTTAATGGGTCGTCACCCAAATTCGATATAATCTATATATCGTACCCGCATTGGGCCGCCTTATAAGTTCGATATAATATATGTGTATATATATATATATATATATATATATATATATATATATATCCTATATACATCAATCATAGATGTAACCGATTGAACATTTAATTCGGTTTCATCTTTAAAAGACAATTACTCACACTTGTACTAAATTTCGGTATTTCAAAACATATTCGTTTGCCATAGATTACGGTTACTTTAACATTATATAGTGTTGGGGAATGGATTAGAATGAGTTTGGAATATTTTTGGTTTAAGTAAAGTAATCTGTGAATAGATTCACATTTATGGGAATTGATTCACAAAATCGGAATAAGTTCCCAATCTGTGAACAGATTCATCGTTTGTGAACAGATTCACAGTCGTGGGTATCAATTCACAGAATGAAAACAGGTTCCCAATCTTTGAACAAATTCCCAGTCTGTGAATCGACTCATAGCTTTGCTGTTTGCACGAAACTCAGTTTTTCATATAATTTCACTATTCCGTTCATTTCCGATACCCATTCCGATCATCCCCTAACTTAAACATACATTATAACAGTAACACAACCAATCCAAACATAACAACCATCAATCAATACATACATTTATATTTCGTTTCGAAACACGTTAATAAATAGTTTTCAAAAATCCGATTTTTGACTCGATAAAAACTTTCAAAACGAAATGACAAATCAGGACCAGAATTCGAAACATTCAATATCGAAAATAAAATCCCTAAAAGTGAGTAAAACTCACATATCGTGATGAAAATCACGAAACACCGAGACTTTACAAAACTCGAACGACCTGAAAACACACGAACTTGCTTCGAAATCGCTCCAATCACTTCCAAACTGAACTCAACTCTTGTAAACTCGAAACCAGCTACGGAACCACCTCAAACACTCTCTCAAACAACAATCTAGCTTGCTATTGAGCTTTAAAAATGAGCTTTGGACCCCTTAGAACCACCTACAAGTCCCAAATACTTCAAAACTCCATTATCTTCTCCATTTGAGCTTGAAGATGCATCCATGGTGAATAGAGTTAGAGAGGGATTGAGCTATTAAAAATGGTGTTACTAGATAGAAAATGAAAAATGGAATGAAATGGGGAAAGAAGTACTTACATGCATGAAGATTAGGGTAATGATTTTGCTCTCTCTCTCTCTCGCTCGCTCGCTCGCTCCCTCCTCAATGCTTTCTGTTTTTTCCCAGCAAGTGAAGAATGAGTGGGTGTGGTTGTGAGTGAAAATTAATGTGTCCCTAACCGAAGGTGTTTTTAAAAGTGGGAGAAAAGACAGTTTTGCCCTCTGGCTCTAGTTCTCACTTAAACTTCTACTCCATCAAACACTCATCAATTTATATAACTTAGGAATTTACTACCATTCCCATGACCCCCCCATGTTTAGGACTCAATATATTATTTCATCGAATAATAAGTCTTCACTAGGAGACGAAATGACGATTTTACCCTTGTGCTCTAGTTCCCACAACTACTCACACAAATCAAATAAAATTGCATGTAATTCATATGATTGAGCAATTAAATATTGCTTTCGCAACATAATCATATCAGTGACTCGATTTATCATTGAATCGATTAATAAATTGCTAGTTAATTTCGTAAACCGAAATTAACGAGACTAGGGATGTTACATATTAATCCAAATGTAGGATTATAAGGATGGTTGTTGAGTGATGAAGTGTGAGGACATAGGATTTGAGAGAAATTTGCGATCCTCACCCACTAACAACCAAGACATTAACAAACAAATATTCGTCATTCAGAGAATAGTATGATGCTTTCATAAAACTCAAGTTTATGAATATGATCGATAGATTTTTTTTTTATGTTAACTTCAAATTGCATTGATGAGAACTACAGCCATTACAACATAAAGGAATATTACACGTGAAAGTTAAACTACATAAATGATCTACATGATTCCAAACATGGTTTCTAAGAGACTTTGAGAGACCAACACGCTTATGGGCATCCGTGTTGATGGTTCTTCGAGTGTGGAGGATGGTTGCACCATTAGAATGACTTAGAAGATCTTTGTAGTCCAGAATTATAGGGTTGATTGCAGCCCTTACTGTTCTATCCAGCATGCAATCCACAATTATAGCAACATCAGTGAGAAATTAAACTTGAGAGAGCCCCAGGTTTTGAGCCACAAAAATGCTCTGCCTCAATCCCATAGCTTCAGCCAGTAGAGGATCAGCTGTAATGTCTTCCCTTTTACAAGCAGAACTGGTTAGCAAACCCAGTTGGTTTGTAACAATCAGACCCCAACCAGTCCTTCCATTGACAAAACAGCCAGCATCAACCTGCACAGTGAATCCAGATTTAGAAGGAACAGAAAAATTCAAGCTCTACTGAGCATTCTGAATTGAGTGAGATTTCTGATTTGCAGAGTTAAATTCAGCAACTAAGGACATTGCAGACTAAACTAACTGTGCAAGATTTGGAACCACATTCTTGAAGATTAGTTGGTTCCTAGCATACCAAACTTTTCAAAGGATCACAGTAAACAATTGGGCCCCCGACTCTTCACTATTAGTTAGCAAATGAATTAACCAGTTATGGTGATGCAAATGGATAGGAATGTGAGTACCAAGTTGTGAGGAAAAGAGAGATAGATTCATGAAATTACAGTGCATTAGCATATGATCAGCATTCTCTTCACCATCATTACATAGGGAACAATTTGTATCAAGGTCGAATCCTTTCTTCTTCAAGTTACATCTAGAAGGAAGAATGTTTCTAACTAGCCTCCATAAGAAATTTCTGATTTTAATTGGGACAGAGGCTTTCCAAATAACACTCCACAGCTTATCAGTAACTGAGTTTGAGGAATTTGCAGCAGACTTACAATTTGTTTCAGAGAGCTCTATATGCTGATCTGACTAAATACTTGTTCTGGAGTGGGCCGAAGCCCAAAATCCAGTGCTCTAGCGCTAGATCGGCCCAACCATGGGGCACAAAAGCAAGGAACCGCATCAACGGCTCTGATCTGTCCGTACGATCGTCCAACGGCCGAGCGCGACTCACGCTCACTATTTAAGCATTCATTGCGTCAGTTGTCAGGTACACACTGTTCACCAATACGTATATTTTGCTCGCCCGTTCCTAACTTGAGCGTCGGAGTGTTATCGCAGGTACACCCGCCTCCGGAGCAGAGCTAGCAGAACGACCGAGGCATACAGAGATCTAAGACTTGGAAAACAGCAATCAAGGACATCAAAGGCACAGATCAATTGGCGACCACAGTGGGAGCCCGCGCGCTTTCCACCATTCGTACAGATGCCACCAAAGGCAGCTCGAGGCCGACCGAGGGCCACCACTCGTCTACAAAGCGTTGCTGAAATCCCCGCTCGACCACCTCCAGCAGGTGTAGAAGGCACCAGCGCCACCCCCGCACAACAGGTTACGGTAGGACTCCCTGCCGACCTGGTCGAAGAGCTGCGAGAACTACTGCGCGACCGCAATCAGGCTCTGAATCGCAATGATGACCGCCTCACACACCTAGAGGATCAATTCGCCTCGAGGAGAGCGCACACAGCACCAGAGCAGCGACCTCGCCATGAGCGCAGTTCAACCGTGCGAGCACGCCCTTCAAGGGCCCATCGATCGCCCTCGCGAAGGCAGCTGGTCCATCGATCTCCACCCCCGAGAAGGGGACGAGGAGGAGCGACCACCCCACCAAGAAAGACCCCGTCCACGACTGATTATACTTACTGGCCCGAAGAATCCTCGCACGACGGTTCCTCCCACGGTTCGACCGGTTCTCCCGCCCGTTCTCGAAGCCGATCTGCCGAACGATGCTCGTATCGATCAAAAGCTTACGCCAATCACTACGGTCAAGATAGAAGGGATACCGGACTTGGGCCGTATACCAGAGAAATAGACGAATTCCGCATCCCGCGTTCTTTGCAGAAGCCTCCAACCGACCTTAAGATGTACAACGGCATGAAAGATCCGGATGCCCATTTAAAGCACTTTGATATTATGATGAAGTATCGTGGAGCGCCCGGGCCGGTCAAATGCAAGATCTTTCCCCTTACTTTAGAGGGGTCAGCATTGGATTGGTTCACCGAACTAAAACCCAATACCATTTCATCCTGGGAACAGATGGCAAGGGTGTTCACCGCTCGATTCACGACTTCTAGAATCAAGCCAAAATCTCAAGATGTTCTGATCGCCATCAGACAGGGTCCGGAGGAGTCTTTGAGGAGTTATGTGGAAAGGTTCAACCGAGAAGCCGACCAAGTCAGGAACTTAGACGACAACCAGAGGTTGTTCTTCCTAAGGATAGGACTCTTGAGAGGATCTCGTTTTGAAGTAGAAGTGGGACTCCACGTTCCCAGAGACCTAGAGACGTTCCTCAGGCGATCTCAAAGGTTCATGAATTACGAGGAAAGAACGACCGCCATAGAAGCCGCCGAGGCGGGCATGAGTCAGCGCCCGCGACCAGAAAAAGATCAAAGGATTAGGGAAGAGTATACCGGTAATCGCCTGAGCAAAGAGAATAAGGTCAAGAGGTTTGCTGAGCGCACCAAGTTGAACACTTCGTACGCGAACATATTGGAAGAATGTGCAAACACTGAATTCAGGGATATTAAACCACCCGAACCTCTCGTGCTTAAAGACGGGCAGCGCCCATCCAAAAAATACTGTAGATACCACAAGAGCAATGGGCATGACACAAACAATTGCATGGCTCTTAAAGATGATGTGGAGGCCCTGATCAGAAAAGGAAAGCTGACTCAATATGTGAAAAGAGATAACGGTGAAGCACGAGGAGAGAGGCAAGTAGCCCGTTCACCTAGAAAAGGAAAAGCAGAAGCGAACGAAACAATCAAAGTCGTAGAGGACGACGACGATGATGAGGACGCAGTAGACACGAGAAAGTCAAGAGGTAGGCCAGTCGCCATGGTAATCTCAAGAGGAGTCCCCACCAACGCCTCAACCAACAGATCGATCAAAAGGAGATGGGACGAAATCATGAACGTTGCTTCGACCTCGACTCCAAGACCACTTAGTAAACGACCATCCATCTCCTTTGGAGATGAGGATCTCATTGATGGAACCCCCAACTACGAAGTTCCCTTAGTCATTGTAGCAGTAATGGCAAACGTGGAGGTTAGGCGAATATTGGTAGTCCAAGGGAGTTCAGCAGACATAATATTCGAAGACCTATTGGACGTCCTAAAAATTTCAAAAGATGATTTGAGGCCATACAGAGGAACGGTCTTGACCGGGTTCAATGGAGCCTTGACAACTCCTATAGGGCGGATAGAGCTGATGGTGACTTTTGGGGACGATACGGTAGAGAATCCCCTCTGTAGGACGGTCAGAGCAGATTTCATTGTGTTACCCTGCAAGTCCGTGTATCAATGTATCATTGGTCGACCTACCCTTGCCCGCTTGGAAGCAGTTCCCTCCACCGTCCACCTGAAAATGAAATTCTACACTAAAGCTGGGGAAGTTTCCACCATCAAGGCAGACTTATTGTCCGCCAAGCGAGTTTTCCTTTTGGGGCTTAAAGAAAAAGGAAAAAACGTGGCGAGAGAAATAGAGAGAGAAATGAAAAGCGGCGAGCAAATTAACCTGGCCGACTTAGATGCCCGCTACGACCCTGATAGCGAAGAGGAAGAAGATGACGACCTTCTGGCTAAAGAGCTAAAGAAGTGAATTAAGCGACCTGAGCCAG
This sequence comes from Astragalus glycyphyllos, assembly GCA_963573325.1. NCBI lineage: Eukaryota > Viridiplantae > Streptophyta > Magnoliopsida > Fabales > Fabaceae > Astragalus > Astragalus glycyphyllos. The sequence continues at coordinate 48,515,603 of OY754312.1, read as the reverse complement.
ACGGGGAATTCTATCACATGAAGTTAGGGGACGACCCGGAGAAAACGATCAAAATAGGGAAAAACATCCCCCCTGAGGTTCAGGACGAGCTCGTTCAATGTTTGAAGGAACATGCAGACCTGTTCGCCTGGAGTGCGGCCGACATGCCCGGTATCCCACCCCAAGTAGCCTGCCACCACTTAGCTGTGGATCCAGGAGAAAAATGGGTGGCTCAAAAAAGAAGAGTTCAGAAGGAAGAAAAAGCACGAGCAGCGTGCAAGGCCGTTGAAGACCTGCTCGAAGCAGGGTTCATTAAAGAAATAAAATATACCACGTGGTTATCCAATGTCGTATTGGTCAAAAAGGCGAATGGAAAGTGGAGGATGTGCGTGGACTATACCGACCTCAACCGAGCGTGCCCGAAGGATGCTTTCCCCGTCCCAAGTGTCGATCGTCTTGTCGATAATGCAAGTGGATACAAGATCCTGTCCTTCTTAGACGCCTATTCCGGGTACAATCAGATTGCCATGCACCCACCAGATCAGGAGAAGACAGCATTCATGACGGACAAGGGAAATTTTTGGTACACGGTCATGCCATTTGGGTTGAAGAACGCTGGAGCGACCTACCAGCGCATGATGAACCATGTCTTTCAGGATCAAATAGGGCAAACGGTGGAAGTGTATTTGGACGATATGATTGTCAAAACTAAGCAGGACCAAGCCCATGTAAACGACTTAAAAGAAGTATTCAAAGAAGCCAGAAAGAATTCGTTAAGGTTCAATCCAGAAAAATGCACTTTTGGGGTCAGAGCGGGAAAATTCCTTGGTTTCCACCTCACAGAAAGGGGAATTGAAGCCAACCCAGACAAATGTAGAGCAGTGACTGAGATGAGACCACCAACGACCAAAAAAGAAATACAGAAACTCAATGATATGGTGGCCGCTCTCTCTCGTTTCATCTCAAAAGCAGCGAACAAATCTTTGCCCTTGTTTAAACTGTTGAAAAAGGAGACCACATTTGAATGGACCCCCGAGTGCGACCAGGCCCTCGAACAATTGAAAACGTCCCTGGCTGAGCCTCCAATTTTAACGACCCCCGAACCTGGAGAAACTCTTTATTTGTACTTGTCCATCACGGACGAGGCTTTGGCCGCCGTCTTGGTACGAGAAGAAGGAACGAAGCAAAATCCAATCTACTTTGTCAGCAAAGTTATGCAAGGACCCGAGCTAAGATATCAGAGGATTGAGAAATTGGCTTTGGCATTGATTGTCTCAGCCCGAAGGTTGAGACCATACTTCGTAGCCCACCAGATCACCTTACGCACCGACCAACCCATCAGGCAGATCCTGCATAGCCCAGATCTAGCAGGTAGAATGATCAAGTGGGCTGTAGAATTATCAGAATTCGGAATAAAGTATGAGCCTAGATCATCTGCTAAAGCGCAAGTCTTAGCCGATTTTATCGCAGAATTGACCCCAGGGTCAGAAAACCCAGTTCAGGATTCATGGACTTTGCACGTTGACGGATCGTCCAATGGTAAAGGCAGCGGAGCGGGCTTAATCCTTGAGAACGAAGAAGGGACGACCATTGAGGTCTCCCTAACTTTCTCGTTCCCCACTTCTAACAATCAGGCCGAATACGAGGCCTGCATCGCTGGGCTGTTGCTCGCTTTAGAGATGCAAGTAAAAAGGGTGGAGCTGCGATCAGACTCACTACTAGCGGTCTCCCAGATCAAAGACGTCTTTTTAGCCAAAGACGAGATACTCCAGAGATATTTAGCAAAGGTCAAAGAGTTGATGAAGAAATTTGAGCATGCTGAAGTCAAGCACGTCCCAAGGACTGAAAACGCTAGGGCAGACCTCTTGTCCAAACTGGCAAGCACCAACAAAAATGGTAACCATAGAAGCGTAATACAAAAAGTCCTATCTCAACCAAGTGTGAGGTTAGATACGGCCTTAGGAGCAGACGTATGTGCGATTGACTCAACACCTTCCTGGATCGACCCCATCTTTAACTACATAAAGGACGGGGAGGAATCCAAGGACCCAAGAGAAGCTGCACTCGTTCGCCGGCGAGCAGCGTCGTACTCAATAATCAACGAGCAACTCTACAGAAGAGGATTCACCATGCCCTTACTCAAGTGCCTCCTCCCAGCAGAAGCGGCCTATGTGTTGAAGGAGATTCATGAAGGAATCTGCGGGAACCACTTGGGTTCACGAGCTTTGGCAAAAAAGGCTTTAAGAGCGGGCTACATCTGGCCTACTATGGAGGCAGATGCGAAAGACCTAGTCAAGAAATGTGACAAGTGCCAGAGGCACGCAGATACCCACGTTGCACCTCCAACCAAACTCAACTGTTTGACTTCTCCATGGCCGTTTTCATGGTGGGGTATCGACCTGTTAGGACCTTTTTCCCTCGCCCCTGGTCAGTTTCAATTTCTGATCGTCGCAGTGGACTATTTCACCAAATGGATTGAGGCCGAGCCCTTAGCCAAAATAACTTCGAAGAATTGCCTGAAGTTCGTCAAAAGAAACATCTTGGTACGGTTTGGGATTCCCGAAGTCATCGTGTCAGACAACGGCACACAGTTCACGGACCGACATTTCCAAGAAGCTCTAGTCGAACTAGGCGTAAAACAGCGTTTTACGTCAGTCGAACACCCGCAAACAAACGGGCAGGCGGAGGCGGCCAACAGAGTCATCCTAAGGGGGCTAAAGAGAAGGCTGGATGAAGCCAAGGGAAGGTGGGCAGAAGAACTTCCCTCTGTACTATGGGCGTATAGAACCACCCCACACTCAACTACGGGAGAGTCCCCCTTCAGGATGGTCTATGGAACGGACGCACTAATCCCTGTAGAAATGAGAGAGTTGACTTGGAGAACGGCTAATCCTCTGCAGCCGTCCGAGAACGAGCAGGCAACAAGAGAAGAGCTCGACCTAGTAGAAGAACTGCGGAACAAGGCAGCCCTCAAAGAGACATTGGTCAAACAGAATATGGCCACAAGACACTACGCCAAGGTCGTTCCCAGGTCGTTCGATGTAGGGCATCTTGTCCTACGAAGGGCGGATATCGGCCAGAGAAATGCCGGTCAGGGCAAGCTAGCCCCAACTTGGGAAGGCCCGTACCAAGTAGCTGCCAAGACGGGCAAAGGAGCATATATCTTGAAGACCATGAGTGGAGGGATGATTGCTAACACTTGGAATGCAGCAAACCTCAGAAGATACTTTACTTGATGCCATGTAAAATATGAAAGAATGTCATGTTTCCAGTTAAATAATGAATGAAAATCAGAACGGGCGGGACACTCTTTTTCCCTTCGGGGTTTTTTATTGAGGCCCGCTCGTCCGTCAACAGAACGACGAGGAATTTCTTAAATTCTTGATTAGTGTTAGTGATCGACCTGATAACGAACAACCCCGAAGGTGAGTTAAGTTCAAACCGAGTTTGATAAACTGCCAAGGGTCAAACTTAAGCGTCCTTAAGTCTAAATATGCTTGCAAACGAGCTAAATCTAAAGTAGAAACTTGGTAAGCTGTTTGCAGGCAGCCTCGCGACATGAGGAAATTAAAAAGAACAAGCCTAGAATAAAGTCTAAAGAACGATTATGACAACAGGCGTTTAAAACATTAAACATTAGCCCGGAGAAGGCCGGGCTCCTTGTTGATTACAAGAAAAAGTAATACATTCAACAAAGTACAAAAAGAAAAGAAAAACAAAGTACAAGCAGACAAAATACTAAGAGAATAACTCATTCAGGGCGACTGTAGACAACCGTCTCCTCTTGGATAACATTCCCATCTTCATCTTTCTCCGCAAGGCGAACGATTTGCCCGTTTTTCAGGAAATGGTCGTTGTTCACAATCTCTGGATTAATCTCCAGCGATGGATAGCAATACCGAATCTGAGCTACAGCCTCGTCAAAACGCCCGCTAGCAATAGAGATGGTCATGTCTTCCAGGGCCTCCAACTCGCCCCTCGCCTGATCACGCTTGCCCTCAACAACCTTCAGGTTCTCCTCAAGACCAACCACCCGCTCCTCCAGCCGTATAACCTTGGTAGTCTGCTCAGCCAAACTCGCAGTAGTGGTGGCAAGTTTGGCTTCAGCATCTAATCTGGCCGTCATGGCCGCATCACGCTCGGCAGTAACTGAGCCAAGTGCGTCCTTTGTGGGTTGGAGGGCGACCTCAGCATCCTCGAGCTTCTTTTTGGTACTCTCCAGCTCTGCCCGCAAATCTGTAATGTGTCCAAGAGCGGACTTATACTTGTCAGTTTTATCCAAAAGATCACCCTCCAACCACAAGTTTCTGTGAAGTAAGCGCGTACCTGCTTGGCGGCCAGCCTCCTCAGACTTGTAACGAGCAAGCTTTTGAGAAGCTGCTTGGGCAATTTCAGCTACGAAGAGGAGAGGATCGGCCTTAAAGCGTTCAAAATCCACGTCCTTGAGATCGTCCAAGTCCAAGGACGACCTTCTTGATGCCTCTCTTCTCTTTTGGGGAGGATCAAGGTCGATCGGAATGGCGTCCAGAGGACTCTGAGTCCGATTTCTCTTTTTAGGAGCTGAGCTCGTCCCTTGCTCGCCCCCAGCAGGTCCATGATCGTCTTCAGCGCGAGGGTGTTGAGACGGAGAGGCAAAAGACACCTTCTTCTGCTTCATTGACTTTGTCTTTGCCAAAAGAGCTGCGAAACCGATGCCCGTCATTTCAGCTGAAAAAGTAGAAAGATGAATTAGGAGACAGAACAAAGTAAATCACGATCAAAACAAAAAGCGAAAATAAAGGCACACCAAGTTTGTTTTCAGCTTGCTCGGATGTCCAGAGGCAAGCAAATTTGTTACAGGGTATGACCCCTTCTGGCAGCCAAGTAACCAAGGTCTCTAACATCCGAATACTCTCAAGATCATAGTCGCTCAGCCTCCTTTGATGCCGATAATGGATTGTGTCGCGATCGTAGTGTGAGTGCGACCAACCCAGAGGAAACTTCATTGAGGAAACGCGACCTTCGTCATCCACAGTTCCCACCATTGCCTTAGCACGATCATTAACAGGAACGACCCAGAGGAAAGCGTGCCTCCAAGTTTTTACCGATTCGCAGAATGGCTTGAAGAGCCTGATCGTGTTTTTCCGTCCCTTCAAGGAAACTTGCTCCCATCGCCTGGGTTCGCTCCTCATCTCCACTGTGCGACTAACATCGAACAATGAGAAGAAAAGACGGCAATTTACCTCCCGATCAAGAGCGGCCATTATTACCTCGAACGACTTAACCAGCGCCCAAGCATTAAAGTGAAGTTGAGAAGGGGCAACACCAAGAGTCCTTAAGACACGCCACTGGAAAAATGTGAAGGGAGGTCGCACCCTCAAATCACGGAGGACGTTGGAGTACATGATAAATTTTAAAGAATTCGGGATTATGGCAGCATGCTCGTCAGGTCTTACGCCCTCCGCTCGCCATTCCTGATCACCGTAACCTATTAACTTGGTGAAAAGAGGCAACACCTCATCACCAGGTGGGAAGACAGAGCGCTCGTTGATTATTGCGGACGATATCCAGGAGCGGTCGACATCAAGCCTACCCCTCCAATCGTGCTCTTCGGGCAGTACCTCGTTGACTGGAACCGGAGGGGGCGAAGGATTCATTCGGGGAGACTGGACGGTATCAACCGTGTTTGACGAGCGTCCGGAGGACGATGAAGAAGAAAAATCGGTAGAAGAAAAAGTCTCAGATGGGAACCCGCTCGTGCCGACATCTCCAGAGCGAGCATGCTCAGCCATACTCGCAGGTTGACGACCAGAAATTCTCGCAGTTTTCTTTGTTCGCGCCACTGCGTTGCCCTGCGAGGAGAAGGAAAGTCAGGCTCACCCTAAACGATGATTTGCCGAAGGGGGCGACAAGGTCGACCCCGAGCCTGACGCCCCCTCCTCGCCCTATGCAAACAGAATTAGAGCCAAAATAATCAAGACAAAAAGGGCATACCTGGAGTGGGAGAGAAGTTCGGTCTAAGGGTAGTATACTCCTTGATGAATAAAATCAAACGACCAGAAGAATAAGACCGCCTGAGTTGAAACTCGTGCACGAGTAGACACCTGGCCAGAATAAAGAAGCAAGCTTTTTGATCGAAACAAGAGGAATTTATGACCGCTTTTTGAACTCCGAAAATAAAAGTAGAAACTGAGGAGAGGGGGCAACATATTTATAAGGGTTGGAAGGCAAGCAAGCCAAACGACGCGACCCTTCACTTGCACGCGCCTTGAAAACCAGATCGTCATCATGACTAAGCGCCACCTTTTCAAAATTCGAGGCACCATTAATAACCCCTGGGGAAAATCGAAACGTCACTTCCTGACAGGAGCCACGTATCATGCGAGCGTAAGCGAAGCCCACCGCGAATCAGAAACGATCATCCGACCGGTCTCACGCTCGGAGACGCGAACACAGAAACAATCATCCGACCGGTCTCACGCTCGGAGACGCGGACATAGAAACGATCATAAAACAAGCCTACACCCGCCACATAAGCGACCTTGGCTTGGGGGGAAACTGTTCTGGAGTGGGCCGAAGCCCAAAATCCAGTGCTCTAGCGCTAGATCGGCCCAACCATGGGGCACAAAAGCAAGGAACCGCATCAACGGCTCTGATCTGTCCGTACGATCATCCAACGGCCGAGCGCGACTCACGCTCACTATTTAAGCATTTATTGCGTCAGTTGTCAGGTACACACTGTTCACCAATACGTATATTTTGCTCGCCCGTTCCTGACTTGAGCGTCGGAGTGTTATCGCAGGTACACCCGCCTCTGGAGCAAAGCTAGCAGAACGACCGAGGCATACAGAGATCTAAGACTTGGAAAACAGCAATCAAGGACATCAAAGGCACAGATCAATACTCTACATCTTTCTCCCAATGCCAAATGAAATTATCAACTGGTAGCTTATGAGAGACTGGAATACTAATGATCTGCTGTGCCTCATAGTTAGAAAAGCAGTTAAACACAAGCTCTCTATTCCATTGCTTTGATTTATCATCAAGAAGCTTAGCTACCAATGCATCCGGTTCCAGAATTCTAGTAGGACTAATAACTTTGAAATCAAATTGAGTTGGAATCCATCTGTCACCCCAAATCTTCACTATCCTACCGTTTCCTATCTGCCACCTTCCACCTTTCATAATTACCTCCCTTGCACTGAGGATTCTTCTCCAAGCATAGCTTGGTTGGTATCCAACTCCAGCCTCAAGGAAATTGCTGCTAGGGTAGTATCTGCTCTTGAAAATTTGCTCCAGTAGGGATTCCTCTTTGGTGATTAATCTCCAACAATGCTTGCCAAGGAGAGCCTTGTTAAACTCAATGAATTCTCTGACTCCCATTCCCCCATTCTTCTTGTTCTTTGCAAGGTTGTTCCAACTAAGCCAATGAACCTTTCTTGCCCCCCTCCTCAGATCCCCACCAGAATTTAGAGAGCATAATCTCAATGTCTTTACAACAACTCTCAGGAAATTTGTAACAACTCATGATATAGCTAGGGATTTCTTGAGCTTTGGCTTTGATGAGGGTTTCCTTTCTTGCTTTAGATAAACACTTTTCTTTCCACCCTTTTCAGCTTCTTCCAGACACGGTCAACGACAAATGAGAAAATGATCCTCTTAGATCTACCAAAAGACACTGGCAGTCCAAGATATCTTTCATGAGATTCTATAGTCTTTACTCCCATCCTGTTACAGATAATTTATCTATAGAATTAAGTGTTTTTTTTGACAGCATCAATAGATTTAAGTTGAATGTTGTTCCTTAACAAATTTTGCAATGATTTAAATCGAACCAAATATCAATTAGCAAGTTTTGAGTTATGGTTCAATTATTTTAAACCGTTACATTTAGTTTGATAAAAAAAGGTTTAAATATATGTTCAGCCCTGCAAATATTACCATAATCCATTTAGGTCCCTGTAAAAAAAAACTTTAAAATGACCTTCGCAAATATTAATTGTTTACCTTTAAGCACCCCGTTCAACTTTCCATCCAAAAAAACTTTAAAATGATAATCAATGTCACGTGTCATCATCTCATTGGACTATTATGCCACGTCATCATCACATGTCACCATGGACAAGGCATTGACAGGTGGCACGTCAGCAGCCAATAGATGGTTGCCACGTGACACCTCACATGGCAATGAAGAGAATAGTGTGTTACTAAAAAAATTAAAGATTTTGGCACAAGTAGGTATTGAACCCACAACCTTGGTGTGACATACAATTGAGAATACCACCAATTCAACATGAAGAGTTGTGACACTTAAGCCAACAAGAAAAATATATTACGTAAACTATTCATCTTCTTCAATGAAACAACTGTTCATCATCTTCAATTGTTCATCGTTTCTTTTAATTTCTCACCCATATTCTATTTCGTTTTGAAGAATCCACATTTTTGTCGTCCCATTTCTGTTGATGTTTAATACAGATTTGAAAATTGATCTGATGATATGTTTTGTTAATTTTGTTTCGATTTTGATTTCAAAACAATAATAACGTTTGGTTTTTATTCAGAACGATTTCGATTTCAATTCTGGAAATTTGTTATAGAACGATGAAGAAGATGAATATGGAATGATGAAGAAGATTAATTTCGTTTTTTAGATCTGTTTCATTTTTTTATTTTTTTAATTAATTGGAATGATGTATTATATATTTGTAGTTGGATTTGATTACTCAATTAAGGTCGTGATCTAGTGGTATTGCTTGTGCTCATCACAAGGGGGTCAGCGTTTCAATACTCATGGACACCAAAATCTTTATTTTTTATATACTAACAATGTACCCCCACTTTGCCATACTAGTGCCACGTGGCAGCAACCTAACGGTTGCTGATGTGGCATTCAGTGCCATCATAATGGTTCAATAAGATGATGACACGTGGCACTGTGGTAGTGATTATTATTTTAAAGTTTTTTTTGATAAAAAATTGACCGAGGGGCTTAACCGTAAACAATTAGTATTTGCAAGGGTCATTTTAAAATTATTTTTTACAGGAATCCAAATAGATTATGGTGATATTTTCAGGGGACTGAACATATATTTAAAAAAAACCTCTATATTTAGTAGAAACTTGAGGTCGAATCATAGACATGTCCGATAATAATAATTGGAAGCAAATTTTCTTGATAATAATAATAATTAGCTCTAGCTATCTGAGAAATTCTGTTGATTTGCTTTGGCAATATTCATCAGTCACCACCAAAAAATATGTCTCCTCAATGCATGAAGTTAACAAATGAGTCCTGATACATGCATGTAACGATCTGAAAGTGAAATATAATTTTGGATATATGCGATGCAAGGTCGACACGTATTGTTTTTTGTTACAAGCAAGCACCCAAGTTTGAGTGACCCCTACAGTGGAAAATGCTAAAATACCCTTCAAATTTTATCTAACTTCCACAGCTCTTAATATCTACTGTAAATTAGATAATTATGGCATTTTTATCTAATTTACAAACATCTAAAAATAGTGTACCATTGTCAAAAAATAAAATAGTGTGCCGTAAATTAGTTAATTTACTAGGATTAGATAGCTTGAAAACACTTGATAAAATAAGTGAGGATCACTACAATTTTCATAGGAAATTGATAGGATTGTTTGAATCGCCACAAACTTAAAAGCATTAATAAGATTTTTTGGTTTTAATGTAGTTTTGGTCCCCCTATTATACTAAATGTGCAGTTTTGATCCTCTTATTCTTTTTGAGCGATTTTGATCTCCATATTTTCCAAATTTATGAAATGTTGACCAAATTAGAATTTTCAACTCTCATTTATTGCAGTGGTACGACGTGGCACTTAACTAAGCCTACTGGACATGCCATCTCATTTCATTTATTTATTTTGTAAAAAACATAACTAAATTATTTTTATTTAAAAAAAAAACAAAAACATCAAAACACGTTGGACCGTAAACTCTCTCTCTCTCTCTCTCTCTCTCTCTCTCGTTTATGCATTCGAAAACTCCCAGGCTCTCTCGTTTCTTGTTTTGGTTCTGTAAAACCCACGAAATCGAAGAAGAAGAAGGAAACTGTAAAACCCAGCATTCGAAAAACTCAATTCGAAATTGCAAGAACCGTAACCCACGAAATCGCAAGAACCCTAACCTTTGTGAAACACTGTCATTTAGTTAGCCTTTTGTATGGAATTAGCCTTTTGTAAAGGTATGGTAATTAGGTATGTATGGAATTAGCCTTTTGTAAATTTATGGCAATAGCCTTTTGTGAATGGTACCTGAATATGTATGATATTAGCCTTTTGTAAATGGAACAAATTCTGGAATGAATCAAATATTGGACAGGTTTTATATGGCACAAACTCTATATTTTTGGACAGGTTTTATGTCACAGATTCTGTATTTTTGGACATGTTTTGTATGGCATAAAATTGCAAAGAAATTATGCACATATTGGACTGAATTGAACAGAAGTTCTGCAAAAAAATTTGACAGAATTGCTGCACAAATTGCCAAAATCTGATATAGTTTGATTTGCATCTGAAGTGTCCCATTTTTTGTATTTAATTGAAACAGTTATGAAACAAATCCTCTATAAATAATTAGCTAACAAAAGAAATGCAATCTTGTGTGTTAACTATATGAAATAAACTAATCTGAAATTCCAACAGAAATTATACATAAGTATATATATTCTTTGTGCTTCTTTCTAGCTACTGAAGTGGAGAATCAAGACCCTCTTGAGAAAAAAGTGTGTGTACTGGCTGATGCCTCATGGAAGGAAAAGAAGGCATTTTCCTTAAACAAGGACTTTTTTCACGTTGTTGTATCTCTTGGCATAATGTGTCTTAAATAATGGTGACGCTCTTTCCTTGAACTTGAGAATAGTAAAGAAAAGAAGCCTAGCCTGTAAAATATGAGAAGGACGAATAGAGCTGTTAAGTCCCACCACTTTGAATGACTTAATTCAATGCCCAAGCAAGTCATTCTTGTGCAGCAATTCTGCAAAAAAAATCTAGAAGGTGGTATGCTTACTCATAAATACTGATAATTTCCATTCCCAAGCAAAGTGTAATGTACTATCACAGTATCATATGCTGTCACAAATTTAACCACTCTTTTGCAAACTATAAAATCTCGGTATTCGTAATATGTGCGTGCATGAGGCAGAGATTGTAAGAAGTAATAAAAGATGATGGTGATTATTAATAAATGACGAGATAATAGCAATATATTAAGGAATTGATGAGATTTTGGCAATATATTAAGGAATCTATTTGAGTGCTTTGTTTATCTTCTTCTTCTTCTTCTTCTTCTTCTGTTTGTACTGTGTTCTTAGATATTTCTGCGATTTGTTGTGCGATTTCATTTAGTTTTCAGTGATCAACTCTGTGCGATCTGGTTTTCTGGAGATCTGGTTTTTGAAAGGTGGAACGTTGAAGATGGTAGGGTTCAATTCATCGTGAACCCTTTTCTAAGAATAAAAGGAAATGTTCTTTTTTTGATGAAATTTAAATATTTTTTTAAAAAATAAATGAGGTGGCATGTCCAATAGGATTAGTTAAGTACCACATCGTGCCACGTCAATAAATGGGAGTTGAAAATTCTAATTTGGTCAACATTGCATAAATTTGGAAAATAGGGGGATCAAAATTGCTCAAAAAAATAGGAGATCAAAATTGCACATTTAATATAAAATGGGGACCAAAACTGCATTTAAGCCTAAGATTTTTAAAGGTTCTTTGAAGAACCTAGGAGCACGTTGCTCTAACTCTCACATATTTTTCCAAAATGATTCCATTTCATTCTAATCTTCTCCCGAAAAGTACTACAAGACAGACACCTATATATACAGTGTGGCTATCATGAAGTAAAAATAAGTTATAGGGAAGAGAAAAATGAAGATAGAAAAGATAGCAAGGGGGACTAGATCAAAACCCAAGGCAAGAGAGAAACTAGAGACAAAGCAGTAATAGGGAAACCTAGGCTAAATACTCCCTAAAACAAACCAGCCAAACGAAAAAGAAAATACAAAATAAACAGTTAAAAAAACAAAACCAGATCAAAAGGAGTGAGAGACAGAATTTGCTTTTGAACGAGCTAGTGTTGTATCCAACGACCAATTTCTTCTTTTGCCTCAATTTATTCTTTTGAGTCTTGGATACAACCGGTTCAAAGTAATCATACCGCGCAATTGATCCATGGGAATCGGAAGCCACAGGATCACCAACATCGCCTGACGACTCGCCCCAAAGCTTTCTTATTTTCATGTCAGATTCAACTACAGGATTTGATGAAGCAACAGACTTTGAGGAAGCAAGCGAACTTTGGGTCTTCGGATTGAAAATATTATTATGTGCCACAAAATCATGAGTAGTAGAAACAGCCTCATCACCTAAGACATCACCCCAATTCTTCGCTAAAATTTTCAGGTCAGTTGCCTCCACAGACGTAGCATCGGACAATGAGACACTTAGCGGATCAAGCTTTGTCGTGGGAGAGTTATTTGATGAAGTTGGGACCACCAACACCCCTAAAGTGAGGGAATTCAGAGGAGAAAAACGAACATAAGTAGATTTCTCAGAGGAGATTTTCACAATGAGGAGTCGACAAAATCGAAAAATCCTTTTGCGTAACATTACGATCAGTAGGAAATTTTTTGCTACACCAAGAAGAGGGTTTGGACTCCCAACCATCTCCTCAGGTGAAATAATAATGTTATTAATACCTGTGAAGCGATTGGGATCATTCTCTTCCTCTACTATAACCACACTTGTATCTTGCATTTTGGATGGGCCAACGTCCAATATATTCATAGGCTCAACATTTTTCTCCGTGACATTTGACTTCCCTTTATCATTCTTTGGCACATACTGTATAGTAGGTTTCACCTTTCGAGGCTGCACCTGATTTCCTTGAGTCAACTTCTCATCTTGGGGAAGCTTACAATTTTGGAGAGAATGTCCATTACAATGACAAATGTTGCAATCGTATTCCACTCCGATGAGAAAAGCGTATCACTCTCTTTCTACTAACAATTGATCATGCAGCTTATCAGATAAATCAACATCAATAAAAACTCTAGCAAAGTTACCAAAAGTCTGAAGTCAATAAATGTCACAAGGAAGGGGGGTTTGAAATGTGACCCTTTTTAAATTCACCTGAAACAATGAAACTGTACTCATAAGTATGATTAGATATTAAGATAGTGAGTGCTTTAGGTTAAGAAGATTGAATGAAAATATCTTCTTAATAGTTCTAGTAAGTAGAGAAGGTTTAGACTCAACTGTCTTCTCAACTATAACAGAGTGGTGGAAAAGGGATCTCAACCTTCTTTCCTTTTTCCAAATTCTTCTTCTCTGGAACCTTTTTAGCAGCAGATTTAGCAACAGGTTGAGAAGATTCAACCTTCTGCTCTGTAACAGCAGGTTGTTCTGTTCTTACTTCAGAGAGATTTTCATCTTGCTCAACATCAATAGGAGCATTAGGAGAGAGTCCAGTGGTGTTCTTGGATGCAGAATGGAACTTTACACGCATTGATCGTCTTGGATTCCCACTTGAAGTGTGCTTCATTCTTGAAGGACGTGATTTGAGTGGTTTAACGTCAACGATTTTTTGAGGAGGACCAACGAGAATGAAATTTGGAATGTTAGATTGAGTTTCATTTGATTTGGAATCAAGGTAGGTTGAAACTGGTTCAGTGTTTTTGGTTCTTACCATTTGAGAGCTAAGGGATTTTGAGAGAAAGAGAGAAGACAGTTTCGCAAGTTTATGAGAGATAGAGCGAAGTGAAGTGACTTAATCACTTCAGAACAATTATTGACCAACTGTTGGAACATCATTATCTGATGTGTAACCGTTGATTGAGACGTGTAGGAGAAAGATAGAAGAGCTGTTGTAACGGCTAGAAACCTATTTTTGGGTTTTTAAATATATTTAAACATTAAGACGAAAGGAATAAAAACATACAAACAAGTAAATGCACACACTTAATGAAGTAAACAGCAAACTACATAAATTCTTTTTGTATTTTTATGGTCATATGTTTCTGATGACCCTTCTCAAGAGTTGAGAAGAGAAGACTGCTGGTCATGACCCTTCTCATATGAGGGGGTTTCAATGATATGAAGCATGTTCTTAATGTAATTAAAACTTTCCTCTGGGAGAGGTTTTGTAAAGATATATGTTAGTTGATGTTTAGTATCCACAAAAACAAGTTCAATATCTTTCTTTTGCACATGATCTCTAATGAAATGATGCTTAATGTCAATGTGTTTTGACCTAGAATGTTGAATTGTATTTTTTGATAAATTTATAGCACTAGTATTATCACAAAATATTGGAATACCTGAGTAACTTAAATAGAAGTCTTCAAGTTGATTCTTGATCCATAAAATTTGAGAACTTCTTACCATCTCTTTATAACTTAGAACCATCACGAGAACATTATCACAAGAGTTTTGGAGTCTCATAACACACAAGAAACTATCACAAAAGCATCCTTAATCCATTCAGTTTTTTCTTCATGCTTGAAGTTTATCCTAACTTATGACAAGCCACTAGGGTGATCAGTCCTACAACTTATCCTCAAGTGGTTGAAGCCAAAATGATTATATAGACCGACTCGAAACATCGGGTTAAACCAATATCAACTTCATTATTAACTCATCATATAGTTCTCCGCCAGTTTACCAAATCCATACTCTACTATACTACGGTACTACCCACATGATCTCAAACGGTCATCTAAGGATTCACGAAAAGTGGTAATTCCTTGGTGGTTTTTCTCATTGATGTACTGAGTATAAAAGTATACGCGCATTGTGATGGGAACCTCGGAGCCGTCGGTGACTATTTCGGGAGTCATGTAGGTGGGAGTGATGGAGACACCACAATCGGGGATGAATGACCGATTGATAAGTCTGGAAGACGCCACAACCAGCTATGGAGGTTCCGGTTGATAAGTCGGGATGAGCGCCACGGCAAACCGATAAGCTCCAATAACGGCTCACGAAGAACCAAAGAGACATGTCTCTAAATTTTTACTCAAAAACCAAAACCTCTTTTTCATTGACACTTATAATAATAAGGGAGGTTCTTGCTAATACAAGGAAAAAATAAAGGGTATTCAAAAATTATAAGAATACTAGACAAAACAATTTAAGAAAATATTCTAGTTGATTTGCATTGAATGCACAATTAATGATTAGGATCTTCTATTTCCTTTTTTGCTCTGATTGTCTTGTTGTGCCATAAATGTCTTGGATCTTGTAATATTTTCTCCTCTTATTGCCTTTCTTGATTAGCAAGTCTGTTTGACTCCATCAACTCACAAAAATAGGCTCCACACATACACCACTTGAAGTGGATTAAACACACTAAAAAATAACTTGAAATGAAATTACTTATTGCATTGATCCCAAATATATCAATTGGTCACATGCACTTTATAATAATTTAAAATAAAACTATAGTAATTAAAATTGGACAGCAAGCCCATATAGGTCGTCATCACATTAATATTCATCCCACAACTTCTCAAGATCCACTAGGTTCTTACCACACTTTTATGTTCTGCCTTTGGATTTAAACAAGGGAGTTCTCACCTTCTTAACAAACCAAAAGTTTGAGCCTGTCAAATCCTAGAAGTCAAGACCTGAGTCAAACTGAACAATTTAAACAAATAAAAGGTTGTTTTAAAGTTTCACTTCAAGCACTCAAGGAGGATTGTATTTAGGAGATTTTGATCACCACTATTGTTGTTCGAAGAAGATGACACCGTTTTTGATTCCTCACGCCGCACTATTCGAGTAGCCCTTTTTGCATTTTAGTGAAGTTGATGTCAGACCTCTCATTTCGGTAACATGTTCCGGCGAAATCTATTAAAATTTGAAACTGTCTTTTTTTTAAAGAAAAAATATCTACACTAATAAATTTTCACAGATTTGTTACAACTATGTTCTCGTTCTTGTGAGCGCTATTTTCAAGTTAACTCAACTCTCATAGGCGAAAATTTCTCTTTTTGTGGTGGTGGTGGGAGATTATTTTAGTAGTAGGTATAATCACAATTGTGGGTAGATGCTTTGGCCTTAGACCCTAATTTTGCCACGGTTTTAGTATTTGCTATAATTTAAATAATTTACATTCATACTATTTTGTTGAAAACAAGTTTGGAATTTTCAGTGTGGTTTTGTGTCGTGTTTGTCTAATATGCTTGATACTTGATTACATAATGATTTAATGATTGTGACATTGTATGATTGTTGACATCCCTGTTATTTACAGTTTCACTATCAAACAAAAACATGCTTAATTGTGTTTACTTCTACAATAGACTAATCTACGTTCTGTTCTTTTTTTTTTCAACCAAAGAAAAATGAATTTATTAAAAAAAGAGAGAAAGCGGAGACAAAAAGATACCAAGGGAGGACTAGCCCAAAACCCAAGGCAAGAGAGAAAGTAAATCAGCCGAACGAAAAAAAGAACAAAGTAAACAGCTAAAAAACTAAACCATATCAAAAAGAATCAGAGACAGAATTGGCTTTTGAGCGAGTATTGTATCCAACGACCAATTTCTTTTTTTGCTTCAACTTCTTCTTTTGAGTCTTGAACACAATCGGTTCAAAGTAATCATGTCATGCAGCTGATCCATGGGAATCGGAAGACACAAGATCACCAACATCATCTGATGTCTCACCCCAAAGCTTTCTTAAAATTTTCATGTCTGATTCAACTACTGGATTTGATGTAGCAACGGACTCTAAGGCAGCAAGCGAATTTTGGGCCGTCGGATTGAAAAATTTATTATGCGCCACATATACTTGAGGATTAGGAACAACCTCATCACCTGTGACATCCCCCCAGTTCTTCCCTGAAATTCTCATGTCAGTTGCCTCCACTGGGTTAGAAGCAGCATCAGACAATGAGGCATCTGGCCTAGTCGTGGGAGATTGGGTGGAGGAAGAATGTATCTCCTGCAAAGAGATATTTGAAGAAGAAGGGACTACCAGCACCCCTATATTGGGGGCATTCACAGTAGAACTATGATCAAAAGTAGATCTCTCAAGAGGCAATTCACAATGAGGAGCCGACAAAATAGTAGAATCCTTTTGCGTAACTTCAAGACCAGTAGGAAATTTTTTTGCGGTTTGGATTTCCAACTATCGCCTCAGGTGAAATAGCAATGTTATTCGTACCCTTGAAGCGATTGAGATCATTCGCTTCCTCTACAATGACACTAGTATCTTGCATTTTGGGCTGGCCAATGTCCAATATATTCACAGGCTCAACATTTTCCTCTATGTCATGATTCACCTTTCGAGGTTGCACCTGATTTCCATGAGCCTGCTCCGCATCTTGGGAAAACTTACAATTTTGAAGAGAATGACCAATACACTGACAAGAGTTGCAAAACAAAGGAACACGCTCGTATTCCACTCCGATGAGAAAAGCGTATCCCTCTCCTTCTACTAACAATTTATTAGGCAGCGTATCTGATAAATCAACATCAATAAGAACTCTAGAAAGGTGACCAAAAGTCCTCTTCATAGTGGCGTCATCCAAAGCAATAGGAACTCCGAGGTTACCACTAATCTCAAACAAAATTTTCGGCCTCCAACATTCACGGGAACGACCATGAAGTCTAACCCAACACTGAGTATTGGTTTGTTTTGCAGATAGAGGGTCAAAATCAGGCTTCCAGGCAAATAGACGCAGAACACCTGGATTTAAATTACGAGAACCAAGCGACCAAACTCTAATAAGATCATCGTTGGAGACAAAAGCGAATTTAAAGAATCCCTTACCAAGAGAAACCAGTGACCAATCAGAAGAGATATTCCATATATTAGAAATTTTCTCCTTCAATTCCTTATTCAGATACGGCTTATCCCCTTTCGACAAAATAATTCTTCCATATAAAATATTGACGCATTCAGCAATACTAGCTTCGTTGGATGTGTTTGTAGTGGAAAAATGTTCTACATTACAGTACTTTATAGCGTATGGTACTGAGTTCAGTTCTCGAAATGCCCATAAATTACCTTTTATTACTAATGTTTTGTGAGTGTATTGACTTAATGTGAGGAAATAGAAGTAATTGTTATATAAATTGTCAAAAAACGAAGTAATTGTTATATATTACTTTTATGATGCCATGAGATGTCAACAAAATTTGAAGTAGTGTGATTTATATTTTAAGATTACAAATTTTAGAAATGCCAAAGGAGATGTAGGATAATTTTTGTGGTGCAAGCAAACCGCCCCAAACTAGTAACGAGGTAGAGAATTATCCAAAGCAAGCTAACGATACGTATCTGGGAGGTAAGTATCATATTTTCTTTGGTGCACTAAATAAAACTAATGGATGTAGGGTGTATAAATCCTTGTTGAGATATGTGCTAGTATATTAATGAACATATAAGGGCTCATGTAGTAAAAGTGAGTGAGATATAATGGTTATTGGCAATAATATGGGGTGATACATGAATGGATTAGGAATTTATGTTGCAAAGTAGAAGAGGACATGTGAGACCAGTTTGTTTGTGTTAACAAGTAAATGTTTGCAGTATTTGGTTATTTAGTGAGACCTTGTATACTGAATTTTTGTTTTTTGGATAGACTTTATGAAATTCATCTTTTGGTTAATTATTGAGGCGCGAATGGTACCTAAGTGATCCAACGTCATTCAGTCTAAGTTAGTAATATTTTTTTTTGACGCAAAATGTCTACTTCATTTTATTAATAATAATAGCGGAAATACATGCTGGAATGTTAAAGAAAGCTTGAGAAGAAGCTGAAAACAAGGCTACCCTTGCAAGAGTGTGAGCCACCTTGTTAGCTTCTCTCCTAGAGAACTCCACATGAGAGTTTACCGAAAAATAAGCAAAGGTCTCTCTACAAGAATGCAAAATACAACCATAATCGGAAATAATAGAGGGACAATTGTTGAAGTCGTCAACCACAACCTTAGCATCAAGCTCAAAGATGACATCCTTGTAGTTCAAAGAGCGTACCCAATCCAATGCCAAAAGTAAGCCGAGAGCCTCGCCCTTATAAGGATCAAGCAGAGGTGTGAAATTATGAGTCTTTGCGACAATGAAAGACCCAAACTCATCACGAATGCACATGCCAAAGCCCACCTTATTACCGGTATCATCAAAGGCAGCGTCAACATTACATTTAACAAAACCGGATGGAGGAGAGGTCCACAATGTGGTTGCTGCAATTCTTCCGGTGTCCAACACAGCACCGGCTGCACGGCTAGATCTCCCACGTGCTTCAGCCCAATCCGAGAGCAAAGTACTGCCACGCATAATCACCGTGGCGGTGGAGTCTCTAACACTATTCCAAACCAAGTTATTACGACTAGACCAGATACTCCAAAGAGTCATACACCAAGCTAGGCGCAAGTCACCGGCAAGCTCTTGCAAGATCAAAAAGAACCAAGGGGAATTGGCTGGGGTATTAGAAGCAACCCGATTAATGACCGAGTCTATACCCAGCGTCCTCCAACAAGTCGCTGCAAGAGGGCAAGTCACAAAAAGATGCAATATAGTCTCATCAAAATTACCACAGCAAGGACAAGATACCGGCACATCAATATGACGGTGAGCTAGAATAGCTCTAGTCGGAATAATATTACGCGCAACCCTCCATAGAAAATTATTAACCTTTGGCGGTACCTGCAACTTCCACAACAAATTCCAACACCCCTCAACATGAAGATGGGCATTAGTAACAATAGTTTGTGTAGCCAACCGATAAACACTTCTAACAGAATAATTACCATGCTTCTCACCCCTCCAACATAAAGTATCCTCAGTAACACAAGCAAATAGAGGAGTTTTTAAAACAGCACTAGTAGATTGGTTATTCAAAAGAAAAGAAACTAGAGTTTCATTCCACACCTTTCGTTCATGAATAATTAAATAGTCAACACGGAGGAAAGAATTATAATTACCAGTTTGCCGGGGCTGAATAGAAGATGGACTCACGGTCCAATTATCATCAAATAACCGGATGGAACTCCCATCCCCAATATTCCACGAAGAGCCTTCTCGAAGTAACCGTTGAGATGCCATGATACTATTGCACACAAAACCACCATTGCTACAACTAGTAGCATGTAAAATATCACAGTGGGGAAAATACTTTGCCTTATAGAGACGCGAGACCTAGAGGTTTGGATTAGATTGAATGTGCCAAGCTTGCTTCCCTAATAGGGCCATGTTGAAAGCCTTAAATTCCTAAATCCCATTCCTCCATAAGCCTTCGGTACACAAAGCTTATCCCAAGACATCATACGGATCCCATTACTTTGACCACCATAACCACCCCACCAATAGCCATTTAGCATACGTTCAATCTCCTCTATCAAAGTGGATAGAATAACAAATAAACTCATGAAATAAGTAGGAATAGATTGGAGGACCGATTTAATCATGACTTCCTTACCGGCCTTAGAAAGCATTTTTCCGCCCCAAAAGTGAACTTTACGCCAAATTCTATCCTTAATGAATTTGAACAAAGCTTTCTTGCTCCTACCAACCATAGAGGGAAGAACCAGATATTTACCGGTACCCAGACAAACATTAACTCCAAGATGAGCTGCAAGAGTTTCTTTATCACCAGGAGAGACATTCCGGCTGAAAAATATTTCTGATTTCTGAAAATTAATACTCTGTCTCGAAGCCTGCTCATAAGTGTCAAGAATATGCTGAATGTGGGAGGCCTCACGTGATGTTGCCCTGAAAAAAGGAAGCAGTCATCGGCAAACAACAGGTGTGAGATCACTGGAGCACCTTTACAAATAGACAAACTGTGAATATCACCAGAAGCTAATGACCTGTTGTTTACCGTGGTTTTTGGTAAACAACCGCTACTTTAAAATTATTTGCTTGCAATATCAACTAGTAAATCTTAAGTCATATTGTGCAATGATTTCCCAGAAATTATCGAGTTTCGTTAGTGTTCTTACGGTTTTAATGAAAATGATAAAGATAAACGCCAATTTCAAAGGTGTTGAAACTGTCTAAATCACTCCAAAATGATACGGTTCTGAACAAAATGTGTAAAAAGCAAGTAAAGTGCAAGGGATTTAAGAAAACAGATTAAAATTGCATTGAATGAATAGAAATTGGTGCACAAGTGCATACATTGTTCTGTAACTTGCCTTTCTCTCTTACTTGGAAGTTGGAGTATGAGAATTCTGTATGTGCGCCTTGTGACCCCTTTTTCCTATAAAAAACTACTATTTATACAAATAGAAAATAACTGTACAGAATATTTAAAAAATGTAACTGCTACATCCCTTCGACAGCAGTTACTTGATTCCAATCCGTTACCAATCTTCAAAATCTCTTCTTGTCGAAATCACTGTATTCCACACTTCGATTTCAGCAAGCCTCATGTCGAAATCATCTTGACACAACCAAATAACTTAACTCTTCTCAATGTCGAAATTGACATCTTTCTCTTGAGATAGTAAGTCAAACCTCGTTGACTGTATTTAATTGAGCTTGTCGAAAATGCAGGCTAACAAATTGCCCCCCAAAAAGGTCTTTTTCGACTGAATTTAGAATGAAGAAAGAAAATGACGTTTTTGAAACTTCACTCAATAATTTCATGTCAAGTCTGCTGACGTCATTAACATCTTCTTTCAGAATTGAAAGGACATTTTTTTCAAAAAGAAACCACTTTATTGCGCCAACTATTCAGAGTTAGTGGGCCACGTTTTACCTTGGAACTCCTCACAAAACCACTTTTCCATAACTGTCAGGTATGATTGTTAGTGGGCCACTCTCTGGAAGTGCAAAAAACCCAAAGGTTTATACCCTCTTTTTTATTTTATTTTATCCAGCAACTATAAAAGGCGTACCTCCTTCTCCATTCTATTTTTTCACTCTTCATCTCCCTTGCGAACCCATATCCAGAACCAGAAACATTTTTAGGAACTCCATTAACGCTTAAAACCTTTCTCTGGTTTTTACATATCAAGAACAAATCACATTTTTCAAACCTAAAAAATGGCTTCTGCTTCAAGCTCTCAAGCTTCTGGAAAACAGAAATTTGTTGCTGAACCTGATTTGGAAGATGCTCGCGCTCAAATCTGGAAATCACAGGTCTTAATTCCCTCTTCTGAACCTAACAAGCATGCTTTTCTTGGGCCTCTCCCTGAATCACATGAAGACACACAGAAACTTCAAGAAATTTTCCCTAGCTACCATAAATATAGCCCTAGGATTTTTGAAAAGGGATCCTACGAAATGGGGTTCATGAATGCCCCCAATAGGGTCTTTAGGTCCTCACCCCACGCAGAGAACGAACTCTACACCAACTGGCTTAACAAAATTGAGTCGAAGAAGGGCAAATTCTGGAAATTCCATGGGATTTATGACCTTATTCAACTGTCGAGATATGGCCCTAAGTACCACAGCCCCATGCTCATCGCAGCGTTACATTTTTGGGAACTCACAACTAACAGCTTACATCTTAAATGTGGCATGCTCACTCCCACCTTGCTGGATGTGGCTGCCATAACTGGCCTTAAACCGACAGGAGAAATTTTCAATCCCAACAACACCACCAATACCTACCAATTCGACTTCAAACGTGCCACATTTTCTGGGTACATTGAAGATCAGCATGTAACTGATAACGAGGAGGTTTCCGACATAGAACACATTGCCTTCCTCACCTTGTGGCTCTCCCTCTATATCTTCCGCTCTTCATCACTCCAAGTGGCCAAAATGTATGTTAACTTGGCCATTCAGCTTCGTGAAGGTCGAAACATATGCCTCAGCAAGCTCATTGTAGGATCTCTCTATGATGCTTTAGCACATGGATCCTTCGACTTGAGAGGACTTGGACCTCAAGCCAAACTACTGGTCTCAGGCCCTATTTGGCTGTTCCAATTGTGGCTCCTTGCCACCTTTGAGTCGAGATTGCAATTGTATTGCCCTAACGGCTATGTTGAGATGGTCGAACAGAGGAGAATCGAAGGTATGAGGCTTGCTGTTTTAAAGCCTGGGGAAATAGGTCAATCTACAGAAGACCTGTTCTCTGCTGCTTTCACCATGTTTCTGAACTGTGATACTTTCACACCTTCTACGGCACCATTCGTTGATAGGACTCGTGGGCCAAGTTGGTTCACAAAAGAATTTCCTGCAACCTCTATCGAAGATGTCGAAGAAATCAACCAAATCTGGAAAGCCTACTTAACTCCAAACTTTCTGTCGACTAAAATCTCAACTGGAAAGGGCAAGGCTCAATTTGGAATGACTGGATATCAACCAAATTTAGTGGCAGGCAGTTTGGGTTATGTGAACTTTGACCTGCCCCTTTTTATAAAACCAAAAAGGACTTGAAGCATCCAGACAATGAAAGAGATTTCTGGAAACGTCTCGACAGCACTGCTCAAAATGCTCCCACTTTTATTCCTTTAAAATTTGAACCAACAATTGCTTGCACTAAGGAATTTTTTAAGTGGTGGAGAAATTATTATACATCTAAATCTGCTGATGTCGAAGAAACTACATTGCTGTCCAACCTAATTTTTGCTTTTTCTCCTTCGCAGAATAAGAAAGACAAAAGTCAAGGTATGCACATTCGAGAAATTCAAGCCTTTCAAAATTACTTCGAAACTGTATATGATCCACATTGTCTTAGTCGAACTGTTTCTGAGGCTGCGAAAGTTTTAAAGCAAAAAATTATCGAAAAAATTCCGACAATTCACTTTCCACCCTATGTAACAAATAAATATGATTTTGCTTTGAAATGTAAAATTAAGTTTCCGCCTTTGCCAACCAGTAAACTAGCCTTGGCATTTCGACCACCAATTCCTGAATGGTTTGTGAGTGGTTCGACTATGGCGTTACAAAACTATTTTATAACTAAAACAGCCCAGAAAGTAACTCCGACTAAGCATAACATATACACGTTTAGAGGAGATCTCCATTTGGAACAGGTGATGCATAACATGTTCGAATCACATCCCTCATCGGAACAGGTGATGCATAAGACTCTTAGAATTTTTTTTTAATTTTTCCTCTCATGTATGAACTTACTTATATAATTGTCGAATGTCTGTAGCTGTCCCTATTCCAACAACTCCAGCTGCTGGTACAACAAAGTCACCCAAAAAGACGTCGAAGAAAGAAACCAGTACTTCTTCGAAACAAAGCAAACTCCAACAAACAAAGAAACAAGAGGTGAGTATCTTTGCAACATCTTCCTCGATTCTATGTTCAAACTTTAAATTCGACACTTGACTAATATTCGTTTTGTAGAGTCGAAAAAGGGCAAGTAGTTCTACTACTGATGTTCCTTCCAAAAAATTGAAGAAAACTGATACGCTAACTGTGAGTGATGATTCAGAGCTCGAACTTCTTACCTCTTTGCTTTTTGAAATTATTTGTATTTCCTTTTCTTGTTTTTGCTGACATGAGTGTCGAATTTTCAGTCTGACAACCCAACAAGTAGCCCTAAACAAACTGAGGTTCGTAAAACTCAAGTTGAAAGGGAAAAGAAAAGAAAGAACTCTCAAGAAGCTCTTAAGATTCCATCTCAACAAGCTCCTATCGACCAACGAGGACACGGCAAGGAGGTGCATAAAGGGAAAGCTCAAACGAACCCAGAAAAACCTCTAAAGAAGAAAGTGAAAACTCCTAAGAAACCTGAAAGTGCAGGTTCTCGCATTGGAGAAACAGTTTCAAAGGTAATTGACAAGTTTCTTATCTTCCCTTAATCGCTTTGATTCAATATGACGAAAAACTCATCAATCTATTATAACAGGGAAACGAGGCCAGCAATGTCGAACCTCAACAGAAAGAACCGACACCAACTTCGACTCTCTCTGCTTCTATCGAGCCAATACACTAGTGCAGAAAAGACATTTAGCATCGGTTGTCCTTTTAGCCTCAAAACAAACATTTAGCATCGGTTGTATAGGATAACCGATGCTAAATGTCTCTTACAGGCACATTTAGCATCGGTTGTATAGAAGAACCGATGCTAAATGTCTCTAACAGGCACATTTAGCATCAGTTGTATGGAATAACCGATGCTAAATGTCTCTTACAAGCACATTTAGCATCGGTTGTATAGAATACCCGATGCTAAATGTCTCTAAAATAGACATTTAACATCGGTTGTTTAAACAACCGATGCTAAATGTCTATTTTTTTTAAAAAATTAATTGGCACTATTAATAGATATCAATTGACCAATTTATAAAATCCTAATATACAATATTATTTCCAAACAGCAACACATAATAAATTCATTAAAATTCTTCAAATTTCATTGAATTTAATATCTTACAATACAGTTCATGAAACTTAAAATTTCTACAAGTTTCTTACACAAACTTGAACAAAATGTTTCTAAAACACAAACGTCAAACTAAGGTAAGGTAAGGTCTTAACAGAAGGTTTCTGACTTCCAGATTGAAAACTCAGTGTCTGTAGTGTAAATGTAGTTTTGTAATTAGCTAATAGGTGGCATAGGTAGTGTATCACCAGATCAGTGTTTTGCTCTACCAGATCAGTGTAAATGTGCCGTAATTTATAGTTGACTTGAGTTGAAATCATTTCATTATTGTAAAATGGAGAAGGCATTATGTGGACCTAAAAAAGAAGCCAAAAACTTGAATAAGAACATCTTATAAGCATCAGCAATATCATATAAAGAACTAAACATGCAACATCTTATAAGCAACTAGACAGTAAATAGCACTTGTTATCTCATATCTGCATAAAATAGCATAAGAATCAGTCGCAATTTCAAGGCACATGCCATCCACAAATAGCCACGAATGCCAAGCATCCGTTTAGTTTCAACATCTCATGCCAAGCATTTTTGTGAGGTTCACATTTAAAACAATACAGACAAGCAAACAAAATCTTGTTGCATAGCCCACTAGAGAGATGATTAAACAAGTCTTAGACAACCAAATCTTTCTTTAGATAAACTAACTTAATCAGCACATATCATATCAATGAGTATGATAAACTTGAGAATTATCATACTTAAGTATTTTCTAATTATATATAAGTTATAAAAGACCAAAGATGTATCATATATCATCAATTGAATTGGACACATACTAAAAGAATGGATAACTACTATGAACTAAAAGAAACAACTTAATTGTAATGACTAATTAAAATATTCAGCACTTGGTGAACTCACAAAATCTGGTAAAGAAATACAGCTCAGCTAACATATCACAAAGTTGCACACTTCATATTCTTAGGGGCCTGAAAAGGAAATTCTTAAAAGTCAGTCAATTAAATAAGAAAACTGACAAACCAATAACTTAAATAAGAAAAATAACAAGAACTTTTAACAAAGGAAGTTGAATGTCTTCATTTCAAAAACATTCAATTTTATTAAGTGCCTTTGCAATCCCAAGTTTTGAACACCATGAACAACTATACACTGGTGATTATACAATATATGATAGAATGGGAAAGATGACCTGTTCCAAAACATAACCTCGAATCAGAGTTAAAAAAAGAGAACATATATATTACTATTCGACTCCAGTCCATTCCAAAAGTTCATGAAAGTAACAGTTTGAGAAAAAAGTTATTTTAAGTTTTAATGGTTATGGAAACTACAAGATGTACAAAGCCACTAGAAATACAATCAAGTGACTTACCCATATCACATTACAAGCATTAATATAGCTTCACTTCCAGCTACAGAAGAAATTGGCCATACCAAATTGATCCAATTTCTCATGTTAGCAAATTGGCCACCTAAGGTCTTTTGAAGTCGTCTAGCCTATAAAGTTATCAACAATAACGAATCCAGCTGGAGCACCCAAACCTTTGGATAGGTAAACCTAGTTCATATATATTCAAAAGAATATCAAGTTGGTAAGACTTATGTTAGAAGAGCCTTTTCATGAATCTTGTCGAATAAAATAAAAGGAAAAAGAAGAAACACACGGATACTAAATCAGCTGCTTGAACAAGCCTATCCACAGGAACACCAAGTGCCTGAAAAACAAAAAATTTCTGTCCAATATTGCTTATATATACATGATGGCAGAAAGGGTAAACATGATCAAGGCATTTCATTATGAAACAAAAGAACTGAAAGATAGATTTCAATATGAATCAATGATCAAAGTAAACTAAAACATCTCATTATCTTTCAACATTGAAATTGACAAATCACCAAACCAATTACAATCATATGGATATTCATAATGCAAATATACAAACCTTGGATTGCCTTTGCAAGGATAGGATAGGACAAGTCCTGAAAAGCAAATCCACATGGAATAATCACTAATACTGCCTCAAGGCTTGCTATAGTTCTAATGAAATAATCACTAATAATGCCTCAAGTTCAACCCAAGCTAAACAAGCAAGAAGCTACATTCTAATGAAATTTCTATATTCCATCTTTTTACAAGAAGAGTTCAGAACAATATACGTTTAAAAAATATTGTTACCAATCATATGTGATAAATGGTAAAAACTAAAAAGCAAAACATTAATAGAAAGGGGAAATAATAAAGTCAGCTACAACGAGTCTAATGCATCTTACATGCCCATTGACAGCTGCAAAGTGAAGACTTGTCCTCCCACTGAGATAATCAACTTTCATAAACTGTTATTGAATCTAGTTATTCTCAAACAGAAACTTTAACCATGTAACTAGGAGAATATACTTAAAGTGAAGCCCAATGATTCGATTCCAACAGAACACGTAGTTTCAACTATAAGGCTCAGAAAGAAGAAAAAAAGGATGACAGACCTCACATTGCATCTGCAGAGCAGAAGGGTCTGTACAACTTCCTAATGACCATATCTACAAGCTTGCATCAAAGGCGTCTACAAATCAATGATCAAAATAAACTAAAACATCACATTATCTTGCCAGCATCTACTGAACAAGCACCAGATTCATTTTCTGTCAAGTGTGTCAACCAAACGAAACCCTTGGCATGAAGGTCTTTCTTCCAATTGGCATTATTAACACAAACATACATTCCTCTTACATCAAATTGATATTGAGAAAACCAAAGATGACAGCTAATAATTGAAAATAGATACAATTAATTCCTAACAATTATGAAACAAAACCATTCATTCAGAGCTATTGATTTAAAAACAAATACTCACAAGATAGATAGATACAATACAATACAACTAGTAAACTTGATAAACAAAAGAGAGTCATCCAAAATCATAACAAAATAAATCATATCACCGCATTCTAAGCCCAATCCAATTCAGCATCAAAAAAAGAGAAAAATAAAATCAAAAGAACCAAAAAAAAAAAAACAAGAAAGAGGAGAACCTTTAGTTTTTATTCAAATCGTTATGTTTGGTTACTCTCTGGTGAAGACGACCTTTAGTTCTGCCGCTGAGTAAACACCATGGCTATGAATGTAACTATGAATCACCTGCTAGGGTTTCAGAATTTGAAGCAATGACGAAGACAAAAACTTAGGGTTTCAAAGTTTTGTTTGCACTGAATCGTGATGTCTGGTTACCTAAGATTTCGAAGATTACTCTCTAATGAATCGTGATGTGATTACCTAAGATTTCAGAGATTAGAACTTAGTTTGCAAGAGCGAGAGCGCGAGAGAGCAAGGCTACGGCGTGAACGAGAGCAAGGCGACGGTGACGGTTGGCTAGAAGGAAGTGGAGGTTCAGATCGAGAGTGAGAACGTGTTCAAAGTGAGATATACAGCAACAAGCTCACGATGAACGATAACGAACTTAGGGTTTCAAGCGGTGAAAACGAAAACGAAGGGAGAGGAAGAAAGAGAAAAGATGCTTACCATTTGAAAACGAAAACGAAGTGACTTCTGAACGAAAACGAAGATTGAAGATTTCTGGACTAAGCTTGAAGATTCTGAACGAAAATGAAGCTTCTGAACAAAAACGAAGCTTGAAAATGAAAACAAAGTGACTTCAATGATGAGTTTGTCGCAGATCCTTCAAAAATGGAGCATCGCTTGTGTGAGGAAGAGAAGGGTTTGTCTGAGGAAGTGTGAGGAAGAGAAGGGCTTGTGTGCACCGCGTAAACGGGTTCTGTTTTGTGCGAGAATTGAAATTGGGTTTTGACATTTAACATCGGTTCTTTTAACAGCCGATGCTAAATGTACTTGCCTTGGACATTTAGCATCGGTTGTTAAAAACAACCGATGCTAAAAGTCTAACATGAACTTAAACTTTTGCTCATAATTTCAAAAATGCCACCGGTTACACATTTAGCATCGGCTGTTCAAACAACCGATGCTAAATGGTGCTTTCTAAAGTCATTTTTGCACTAGTGATAGCTGAGAAAGTAGTCGAGGAACAACAAACCCCAGATAGTCCCATCAACACAACGGGAGAAGCTCTTCATCAACAAATAGAAGATTTGATAATCAACGAGCCTTCCTCTGATAAGAATGAGCCTGGGAAAGAAGTTCTTGACCATAATCGAGAACAAGGAGATGATGAGATGAATGAAAGTGATCGCACTGCTGGTGTCGAAATTGAGAAAGACACTCTGGTTCCAACTCCAAATTCAAGTGACAACGAAGAAGAAGAGGAAAACCGATGAAGACGACCAAGAAGAAAAAGATGATGATGACGTTGTTGAATTTGAAGGAGAAGAATCTCAAGGCAACTCAGAACATGTCGATGAATAGCGAAAGGACAATAGTTCTTCTAAGATAGTACCTTTGACTAGCATCACTTTAAGCCAAGAGGAATAGACAGAGCTAAAAAGTAAGAACCGTCTTGAGGCCTTGAAATTAATGTTAAGTAGCAGGGCAGCTTCGACTGAAAAGAGACAAAGCTCTTCGACTACTTCTGTTGGCGAGATGTCTGAAAGCTCGAAAGAAGATCTCATTCAGGAATTTCGGGCTAAGGTTCTTGAAGTGGATTTGTTTCAAACTATTGACCAAAACCACATGGTCGCTTTTGAGATCAAAGCCTTGCTGCACAAACTCAACAATTCAACGTCTAGCAAGTCTCTCATTGGCTTCCTTGTCGAATTTGAGTCTCTTCTGGAACAAATCACAAGGGTTTTCCAAAAGAAAAAAAATGATGCTGTGACGAAAGAGCGTGAGGCTAAACTCCAACAAGAAGAATGGGCTGCGGTCGAAGCATCAAACGCAAAAATTTCTTCCATGGAAGTTCAAGCAGCAAGTGATGCTAAAGAAATGGCTGCCTGTGATGATGCCATTTCGAAATATCAAGAACAGATCAAGAGCCTGCAATTGAAGATTAAGGCAGAGGAGAAGAAGAAACCTTCGATTCGCAAACGAACTCCCGATTCTTTGGAATCTGTTATTAATGCGGAGGCAGCCCTGGCAATCAAACATCTTGAGAAATTCAACAAGCATGAAGCAGAAGTTCAGAGGTTGATCGAAGACGAGGCCCTCACTGCTACAAGATTGGAGCATGCCAAGGCCGTCTTTGAGAGGCTAAAAGCCAATCTTAAGCTTTAGATCGTAACTTTCTTTATTTCCAAACTTTTGTAATTCAACAATGTTCTGGCACTTCTAAACCTCAAAATGCCATATTTGAATTCTCTTTTGTTATTTCAGTCCTGCGCTATTTTAATTTCTTGCAATATTGGCTTATACTTGTTCAAATAATTGCCATTTATTCGCAAAACTCGATTATCAACACCTAATTCTTCGACTTCATAGGCGCCGTTAGAAAAAATTTGTGCAATTCGAAATGGTCCCTCCCAATTTGGTGACCATTTGCCTAAGACTCTATCTTTTTTGTCCATAGGCAATACAACTTTCCAAACCAAATCTCCTAAGGCAAAGGTTTTTAACTTAACTTTTTTATTATAAGCTTTAGCCACTCTTTCTTTTTCCCTTGTAAGGACATCTAACGCAATTAACCTCTCTTCGTCTAAATCAACCAACTCATCTAAAATCATATTCCAATAATGATCTGATGGGATTTCAAATTGTCTTTGAACTCTGGCTGATTGTAAACAAATTTCGATTGGTAAAACTGTATCATGTCCAAACGTCAACCTAAAAGGAGTAGTATTAATTGACTCTCTAGGAGAATTTCGACAAGCCCACAACACTTGATCAAGAGTTTTATGCCAGATTTTAGGCTTTTGCCCAATGTGCTTTTTAATCCGATTAATGACAATCTTATTGGCTGCTTCGACTTGACCATTGGCTTGGGCATTATACGGCGTCGAAGTTAATAACTTGAAACCAGTTTCAGAGGCACACTCTACCATTTTTCGTTCAATAAAAACTTAACATTGATCTGTAGTAATGGTTTCTGGAATTCCAAACCTATACAAGATATGGTTTTGAATAAAATTAATAACTGCCTTTTGATCAACATTAGATAAGGGAATAGCCTCAACCCACTTAGTGAAGTAATCTATCCCAACCAATATATAACGATGGCCTTTCGACGAAGTTGGTCTAATTTCACCAATCAAATCTAGACCCCAACTTCTAAACGGCCAAGGTTTCACTATTGAATGTAGCTCATTTGCAAGGACATGTTGAATTCCTGCATGTTTTTGACATTCTTGGCAACCTTTAGCAAAATCTATGCAATCTTTTAACATAGTTGGACAATATACACCTTGTCGAAATAAAAGCCATTTCATCTTGTGACCTGCTTGATGAGATCCACAAGTTCCACTATGAGTATTGGAAATTGCCAAATATGCCTCACTTTCACTAAGACATTTACGCAGAACACCTTCAGGAGTCTTTTTGAACAATTCATTTCCAATAATCACATAGCTCAAGGCTCTATACTTGGTTTTCCTACTAGTCGTTCCTGTTGGATTTTCCAAGTATTCAACAATTTGCCTACGCCAATCATCACTTGACATACTGTCAATGGCAAAAACTTCAACTTCAAAATTTTTGGTTTTAAAATTACAAATTTCAGTTTCAGTTTGAAATGGTAACATATTCGACTCATCTCCCCCCCCCCCCCCCCCCAAGTTTTGGCATTGACGATTTAGCCATAGAGAGGTCTGTCAAATTATGTTTGTCTTTGATTTCTATTCGTTCTTCTAGTTTCTCCTTAGAAACTTTATAGCCTGAAGCAATTTGTGCCAAATCATTTGCCTCTTGGTTGTCAATTCGAGGCACATGTTTAATGTCAACATTATTGAACTGTTTTAACATAGCATTGGCAGTCACGAAATACACTATTAGGTTTTCTTTAACACATTTGTATTCTTTAGTTAATTGCTTCACAACTAATTCAGAATCCCCTTTTATTTCGACGTCTTTTGCCCCCAGTTCTAGCAAGATCTCAAGTCTTGCTATTAAGGCTTCGTATTCTGCCTCATTATTGGAGCAGCACTCTTTGATTCTATATTTGTACTTCGTTGGGATTTTTGTTGGAGAAATAATTAAAACCCCAATTCCAGTCCCATTTTTATGGCTGGAACCGTCGAAATATAACTTCCATGGTTGAACATCCACAAAACTTAGCGTTGCTTTGACCAATGAGTGATCGACTATAAAATCAGCCACCACTTGGCCTTTAATTGCTTTTAATGGCTGATACGTTAGTGAATATTCAGAAAGCGCTAAAGCCCACTTGCCAATTCTACTGTGTAGTATTGGTTTCGACAGCATATGTTTAATAATATCAAAATGCGAGTAAACATAAACATCAGCTGGTTTTATATATTGCTTTAGCTTTGTACATGAGAAACACAAACAAAGGCACAATTTCTCAATTGGATGGTACCTTGTTTCAGCATCGTTTAAAACCCTACTGAGGTAATAAATGGCCCTTTCGACACCATTTTCATCCTCTTGTGCTAACATACTACCTGTTGTCAGTTCTGATGCTGCTATGTACAATTTCAACACCTTATTTCTACTAGGAGGTAATAAAATAGGTGGCTTTATCAAATAAGACTTGATCTCGTCGAAAGCTTTCTGGTGTTCTGGATCCCATCTGAACACATCTTCTTTCTTCAGTCGCAGTAATGGCGAAAAAGCTTCAGTCTTGCCACTTAGGTTTGAAATGAACCTTCTAAGAAAGTTGATCTTTCCCAATAGAGACTGAAGTTCTTTCTTGGTCGAAGGAGCTTTTGTTTCCAAGATTGCTTTTGTCTTGTTTTGATTGATTTCAATGCCTTTTTTGTGCACAACAAATCCTAAGAAATCACCTGCACATACACAGAAGGCACATTTAAGTGGATTCATTTTCAATCCATATTTTCTCATCCTTTCGAATGATTGTCGAAGGTGGTCTATATGACCACTTTCTGATGAAGACTTAACAACAATATCATCTATGTAAACTTGCATAAAATCTTCTATAAAATCATGAAACATAGAATTCATTTCTTTTTGGTACGTAGCACCAGCATTTTTTAGGCCAAAAGGCATTACTACCCACTCATAAACGCCTAAGGCCCCTGGGCATCGAAATGCTGTTTTTGACACATCTTCTTCAGCAATGAAGATATGATTATATCCAGAATATCCATCAAGCATACTCAGATAATCAAATCTTGCTACTGAATCAGCCAACATTTCTGCCGCTGGCATAGGATACTGATCCTTAGGTGTAGCATTATTTAGGTCTCTAAAATCTATACAGACTCTAAGAGTCCCATTTTTCTTAATAACTGGAACTATATTAGCTAACCAATCTACATACCTTGCAGTTCTGATGAACTTGTTTTTGAACAGCTTTTCTATCTCCTCTTTGATCTTCGACATGATCTGTGGTGCAAATTTCCTTGGTGTTTGTTTCACTGGTTTCTTATCTGGCTGAATTGGCAACTTCAACTCCACCATTTCTCAACTTAGACCTGGCATGTCGATGTAATCCCAAGCGAAACAATCTTTGAATTCTTTTAAAAGTTCAATAATTCGAACTTTGAAGTCTTTATCGATCTTAACACTGATAGGCCTTTTTGTAGAGCCATCTCCCAAGTCGATTTCTTCCAAGGGATCTTGTGCTTGTATCTTCTTGGTTGAACCCTTGGGTCTTTTTCGAAACCTAAAGGCTCGTCATCATAAACGCAGTCAAGCCTTTGGTCTTCGACCATGTCTTCTTTCTCATTATTCTTACTGGTTTCGACAACCATTTTCTGATGCATTTCGGCTTCCAAAGCCGCATTTTGCTTATTCTCGGCCACATAGGCCATAATCCTATCCCAAGCACTGGGTTTAGACATATTTAACTATCTACGAATTCCCACCCTGTTGGTGGAATTGTACCTTCTGGGTAATTTCCCTCACCTATTATCTCCCTCTCCCAAATGAATTCATGAGTTGGGTGAAGTTTGCCTGAGGAAAAGGCATTATCTTGGTGAACATATCCAAGTTCAGAAGGTAGGCATGGCGCAATATTCGCCAGTCGCTTGTCGAAGGTCTTCTTTGTTATGTTGTTCACTTCTGCCATGAAGTAACTCTGATCCCTTTCAACATTTTCTACTAATCCATCTTCTCTCCAGATGGTAAGTCTCTGGTGTAAGGTTGATGGCACTGCTCCTACTCCATGTATCCATTCTCTGCCAAGCAACAAGTTATAGTTTGCCTTGGAAGGAATTACCAAGAATAGCGTTGATCTTTTCACGCTCCCAACAACCAGTTCGACTTCAATGGCCCCAAGGGAATGGCTAGATTTTCCTTCATAGTTAGTAAGTACCACATTGTGTGGCCTTAAATCTATATCAGATTTGCCAATCTTTTTCAGCAAATGTTGTGGCATCAGATTCACTGCTGCGCCACCATCGACCAAAACTTTGTTTAACCCTACGTTGTTGACTTTCGCTTGAATGAACAAAGGTTTGAGATGGCTCTTCATTCCCCCATCTAGCCTTTCGAACATGGCATGTTGTTCTTCGACGCATCCATTATTCATGACATAATAGCAAACTAGCTTGTGGATAGCCATATCTTCGTTGAAGTCTTCTTCGACCTCACTTACTTCTGAGATCACGTCGTGTTCGATTGGAAGAATTGAAATGACATTACACAAAACATCGAAGTCTGGTTCAGAATCTGAGAAATTAGATTCCATTTCTTCGTCTTCTATGTTGAGACCTTCTTTGACAGTGGACAAAGGTGGAAATATTCTCTCTGTTGCTGGCTTTCTAGCCGTTTCGATAGATGTCTGCTTACCTTTTCCCTTGTCAGAACTTTCAGCATTCCTTGAGGCATCAACCCTCTCTTGGCGTTGGTACCTTTGCCATTGTGTTCTGGTCATAGGATTTTTACCCTTGTAGTTGTTATTGTAGGCATACTTGTTAGATTCAGATGTCTTATTCTGGTTAGCAGCACTAGTACTTCCTTTCACCATCTTTGTGGGCTTGGTTTGGTATCCAGCATTCCTCTCACCAGAGTACACCCATTTCTCCACGGGTGACCTTGATGTTTGAAAAAAAGTCCTAACTTGATCTTTGTGAGAACTCTTTGTTGGAGCTACCATCTTGTATGGTATACCTCTTTTGTTGAAACTGGACTTTGGTCTGTTGTCAACCCATTTCACTTTCCGCTTCAATTGAGGCTTGAAGCCTTCAAGGCTTTTTGTAGCATTTTTGTCGAAGACAGAACTACACCTTGGGCACAGCATTACCTCTATGTTGCTTATCTTGCAACGGTAGAGGAAATCAATTAATTCCTCTTCTGCTCTGGGATAAGCAACCTTCATTTTTTCATCATATTGGTCTTCAGTAACCATTTCTACCTCAACCTTTGGGCCTTCAGTAGTCCCTTTCACGTTGGCATTTCCAGCGATCCTTCCAGCAGTGGCTTCAATAACCATTATCTCGACTGGTTCAGCATACATTGCATCCATTGCCGGAAGAGGATCAGTGTCAATCTGCATCAGAGGCTTTGATTTTCCGCCAAATTTCAGCCTACCTTCGTTAAGAGCCTTCTAGACTAGGTCCCTGAAAAGAACACAACGAGAAGTGTTATGGCCTAAAAAGTTATGGAATTTTGCAAAAAACCTCTTTTCTTTCGTTGTTCTAATGGTGGTGTTTTCAGGCCCTTAGGCACTAAAATTTGACCATTAGCAACCAAAAGATCACAAATTTCATTACATTTAGTAACATCAAAGGTATAAGTCTTTGCAACAAATTTATCATTTTTAGGTTCGACAGGATTTTTCCCATCTGATGGCCTTAACAATTTGCATGTATAAGGAGGCCCAGGTTTTAATTCTGCAGCATTGACCTCATTTTCTTCGACATCCTCATAGGCTATGTCGAATTCTTGGTCGCTATCGTTAGTATCGACATAAGCAACTTTCTCTTTTTTACGGAAACGACTAGTTCTAGTTTTTTCAGCTTTAAGGCTTTCGACTTGTCGAACCCTATCGGCCAATTGTGCCATATCTCTTAAGTGTAGACTATCTAATTTCTTTCTAATAGAATAGTCTAGGACACCAGCATCCATTTCGACTAACTCATGTTCAGGCACTTGAGTAAAGCACTTTGCTTTGAGAAGTCTGAATCTATTCAGGTAATCATCAATAGACTCTGTCACTTTACGTTGAACACTAGCCAATTCTTTAAGACTAATCTTAGATTGGCCCATATAGAATTGCTCCTGAAACGTCTTCTCTAACTGCCCCCAATTGAAAATGGAATGTGGGGGTAAAGTGGTGAACCAAATGAAAGCATTCTTAGTTAGAGAGTTTGGGAAATATTTTATTCTTAAGTTTTCATTATGTGCTATATCTCCTACCTCTATTAGATAACGGGCAACACGCTCGACAGTAGATTCGCTAGTTTCTCCAGCGAATTTTGTGAACTTAGGGATTTTCCATACCCTAGGAAGTTCAGTTTGTAAGACATACTCCGACAATGCTGACACAAAATTAGGCCTATGTAGGCCTAAATTAAGACCATTCTGGGCTAGAATAGCTTCGACAAGATTGGTCAAATTGTTTTGGGCTCCAAAATTATTTTGTTGAACTTGCCTAACCACTTCATCAGCATTTTGGTTTTTATTAACCAGCAACACATCAGGGATTGCTTCGATTTCCCTTTGTACAAGTTGTTCGACAACTGGTTGTTGTCTCTGATTTATGGGAATCTCATTGTTAGGCCTTTCTAAAGGGTTTTCGACAGGTCTGACATTCTGATTCTGAAGATCCTGTTGGTTACGCAATGGAGGAGTGCCAAAGAAATCAGCAATTCTCCCCATCTGGGTTGCTAACATTTGGTAACTATTGTTCGTGTTTTGGATCAATGGATTAAACACTGTACCTATTTGTTGAGTCAGCAAATTAACCATGTCGTGGTTGCTATCATCCATTTGTTGCCTTAGCGCTAACAAGGATGATGTGGTTAATGAGGGTTGAGTGTTTCAACTATAAACGCTCTCTGCTGAACTATGAAGAGGAGAAAATGCCGAACCATTTGTTGGCATACCATATGGGTAATCCCTATTGATCATAGGTAATGTCAATTGTGGGATGAAGGGATTAACCATTGGAGGGCTTGTCGGATGCCCTAATGTTGGTGGCACAGAAGCCATCGTACTAGACTGTGTCAACGCTGCAGTGGTCGACATAGACACAGGAGCAGTTACCCCCATCGTCGTCGAAGATGGCATAGAAGCGGTTACTCCTAAGACATTTGCAGCGCTCGCGTCACTAACCGACGCTTGTTCTTGTGAACTTTGTGCATTGGATACAAGATTTAAAACAGGGCGAACCATTTTTGGAAGATGTTTGCCACTTCTTAAATGCATACAAAGATTAAATCACAAGTTTTTTTTTTTTAATTTAAGAACTCAGTGAAATTTCATTAGAAGAAATTGTTTCAAATTGTTTTGAAACATAGCACAAACTGTCCCACCGGGGGTGCCAATTTGTTTGACGTGGTTTTTGGTAAACAACCGCTAGTTTAAAATTATTTGCTTGCAAGATCAACTAGTAAATCTTAAGACATATTGTGCAATGATTTCCCAGAAATTATCGAGTTTCGTTAGTGTTCTTACGGTTTTAATGAAAATGATGAAGATAACCGCCAATTTCAAAGGTGTTGAAACTGTCGAAATCACTCCAAAATAATACAGTTCTGAACAGAATGTGTAAAAAGCAAGTAAAGTGCAAGGGATTTAAGAAAATAGATTAAAATTGCATTGAATGAATAGAAATTGCTGCACAAGTGCATACATTGTTTTGTAACTCGCTTTTCTCCCTTACTTGGAAGTTGGAGTATGAGAATTCTGTATGTGCGTCTTGTGACCCCTTTTTCCTATAAAAAACTACTATGTATACAAATAGAAAATAACTGTAGAGAATATGTAAAAAATGTAACTGCTACATCCCTTCGACAGCGGTTACTTGATTCCAATCCGTTACCAGTCTTCAAAACCTCTTCTTGTCGAAATCACTGTCTTCAACACTTCGATTTCAGCAAGCCTCATGTCGAAATCATCTTGACACAACCAAATAACTTAACTCTTCTCAATGTCGAAATTGACATCTTTCTCTTGAGATAATAAGTCAAACCTCGTGGACTGTATTTAATTGAGCTTGTCGAAAATGCAGGCTAACACTTGTGTAATAGCCCTGTAAGACCTTCAGAACATATGATAAACAGTACAGAGATAAAGGATCCCCTTGCCGGAGTCCTCTACCGGGAGCTATAGGTCCAACACGATCCTGGTTAACAAGCACAGATAGAGAAATAGACTCAACACACATACACATCATGTTAATCCACATATCATTAAAGACCAACGATCCAATACTGCGTAAATAAAACCCCAATCAACCAGTCTAAGTTAGTAATATGGTACACGCGCCTTTTGTTTAGTGTGTAAAATTTTATGATTATTTTGATGGTATTGTTTGTCTGTTGTTTCTATCCGCCATTGTTGTTATGCTTCTAACATAATGTAGGACATACTCACCCCCTCTTTCTATGTGTTTGTATCGTATGATTTTGTGTAGGCTATCCTTAGGATGAGACTGCGGAGTAGTGTTGTTGTATTCGTCAACAAGACTGATGTAAGACATACCCACCCCCTCTATTTTGATGTTATTTGTCTTTGTTGGTCAATCGTTGAGTTCCCAATTGGGTTGTAAGGCTCTGATATTGTGACATAAGGGTTAGGACTAATATTTTGGTTGTCAAATTATAATTTTTTTCCATGTATTCTATTTTTATTTGAGGATGACTATAAGGCTTTTAAGAAGCCAATACATTTTATTTATGTTAAACTAAGACTAAGATTCGTAATGTGTGATGATGATCTGATATTTATTTCCTAAGGAATAACTAATATTACTTTTCCTCATTGCTCAATTTTATTTTCGTATAATTCAAAAAAAAAATTCATTCGGGGTTAGGGTGTTACACTTGGAACAGTAGGAAACACGACCGCCAATGTTAGAGGAACACGGATCGTGTTCTGTCATTTAATTTTTTTTGTAGGGCCAAAAATAAACATGGGCACTCGTGTTATTTCAACATGAGCTGTGTTGCTCTAATAGTCCCCATATGCTGTCATTTTAATGCTTTAGTTTCTACCCCTTTGCATTTAACTTCTTACTAGATCAAAATTTAACCTTTGACACACATAAAACCACCAACAAGACCACATTTTAGCTAAATTAATCAAAATCAATTACACATTCTTCTAACGACCCTTTTGGAACTCGATCATATTCATATTGAGCATTAATAGGAAACCATCATCTTAGTATTTTCCTACCACAATGAGAACTAAAAAAGAAAATGCATTTAGACATTCCAATCAACAACTAGTTAGGTGAAATTTTCCAAAAGCTAACAATGTGTCCTTCTCTTCCTAGCTAGTCAAACCCCAAGTCTCACCAAAACCATAATTTGAACTCCTAAACCACGTGGTGAACTCCAAACCAAAATGTGTGCTCCCAAATATCTAAGTGGATGGTGAACAAGCATTCACACAAATCCCATTGCTCTCAACTTGAAGAAAAACTTACATGCAATGTATTTCTAGAAGATATAAAGGTATAAAATGAAGTCAATAAGTGTCACAAGGAAGAGGGATTGGGGTTGTGACCCTTTTAAAATTAACTTGAAACAAGATAAATATCTTTACAAGTATGATTAGATATTATGATAGCAAGTAGAGAAGGTTTAAAAAAATCGGTATTCTCAACTATGAGATAGAGTTGTGAAGGGTTAGTACAGTAGTGCAGAAAAGACATTTAGAATCAGTAATTCGTGCTAAATCCCCCGATACTAAATGTAGGGTTTAGGGTTTAGGGTTTCATCACTGTCTAATATAGCCTTGAAACAAACATTTAGCATCGGTTATACTAACCGATGATAAACGTGTCTTACAAGTACATTTAGCATCAATTGTATAATATACCTGATGCTAAATGTGTCTTACAAGTACATTTAGCATCCGTTATACTATACAACCGATGCTAAATGTATTTCACAAGTACACTAATTTATAAGAACATGTTATATATCATTCCAGTCATCAACACATAATAAATATATAAAAGACTTTTTTTTTGTACCCCCTTACATATAACTCATACCCCCATATTCACCTTTATCCCAAAAATACCCCTCTCATTTTTTTCAAAATTTGATCAGACCCCACCATTTTGTGAATTTTCCGGAAATAGCTCAATTTAAGGTATTTCCGGAATTTTTTTTTACGGTAATTTTCGGATTTATCGTATTTCCGGAACGTATTTTTCAAAAATTTAAACTTCCGAATTTAGGTATTTTTTCCGGAAATATGAATTGCATTCCGAATTTATGGTAAATCCGGAAATTTCATTCAAGTTTAATTCCGAATTTACCATAGATTCGGAAATTTTAAGCAGCAAACTTCCGAATTTATGGCGTAAATTCGGAAGTAAAAAAATTACATTCCGAATTTACGTCATAAATTCGGAAGTTTAGTTTTTTTTTTCTTTCGTTTTTTTCCATTTTTTAATAAACGAGATTCGTTTTATTTTTTCACAAATATGGCCACGGCAGACGGCAACCTTCCCTTTGCTATGGATTTATCGACAGCGTTTACCACATCACAGGTACAAATTTTTCTAAAACGCTAATTGTTTATCACTTTGTTTTTATTTTTTAATTATTTTTACGATTAATTTTCAGGTTTTTGCTACTCGGGATAATCTTATCCGTTGGGCTAGAGATATCGGAAAAGCGAACGATGTCAATGTTATTATCATTCGATCTGAGTCCACAGAGAATGGTAAAGGGAAGAAGAATAAGATCGTTTTTGGTTGTGATAGACATGGAAGATAAAGTAAAGTAGTAGATGTTGGGTGTTCTTCGAGACACAAGACATCAAAAAAATGTGGTTGTCCGTTCAGATTGAAAGCGAAACCACTAGTACCTCCTCATTTTGATTGGAAGGTTAGAGTTGTTTGTGGAATTCACAATCATGAGGCTCTTAAGATTATCCTTGGTGCGTCCATATTTGGTGTGTTTAACAAGGTGGAGAGGTCGACTGTTGAGGAGCATTTGTGGTTGGGAGTGAAAGAACAGAAAAGTCTTAAGGCAATTAAGAAGAGATTTACCGACAACTGTAGTAACATTGCTCAGCTGTATAGAACCCGCAACAGTCTCCGGAAGGCAAAGAGAGGTAGTAGGACGGATATACAGGAGCTTTTGACACTTATTCAGGAGCATCATTACTTGTGTTGGAGCAGACGGATTGAGGGAACTGATACTGTGGAGGAGATCATGTGGTCACACCCCGATAGTATTAAGTTATTGAGGATGTTTTCTCAAGTCTTGATTATGGACTGCACTTTCAAGACCAACAAATATGCATTGCCTCTCCTCTAGATTGTTGGTGTCACTTCAACTGAGGTGACATTTTCTGTTACTTTTGCTTATTTGTCTCATGAGAGATATGATGACTACTCTTGGGCGCTGCAGAGTCTAAGAGATTTGATGGTGTGTGATATCTCACTTCCTCAAGTGATCCTAACTGACAAACAGGACGAATTGATGAATGCTATTAGGATTGTGTTTCCCGAGGCAACTAATTTGCTATGTTCTTATCACATTAACAACAATGTGCAAACTTTTTTCCTCCAACCTCAGCTCTGCTAGGCTAAATGGCGGCGCTTCCCCGAGTCCTTCTCGGTATCTCTCCGGTCTAGTGCTGGTTCTCCCCGCTCTTTGGTGGCCTCGTCTAGCTTGTCTAGATTGTGATGGTGGTGTGGGTGTCCTGATTGGGTATGGATTGGGCAATTCGATGGAGAGACCGAAGTCGGTGAAGAGTGTGCGAGATGTGGAGGAAGGAATCACGGTTGAGGAAGATGAAGTTTGCGAAGGAGAGAACTACAATCACGCGTTAGTAGGGAAGATCGGGACAGACAATCCCTACACTGTACGTGCGTTCAAGAGCACTATGATTCAAGTTTGGCGAGTTAAGAACCAAGTGGAGATACAGGATCTCAACATAAACCTGTTATTGTTTCAATTTGGGTCAAAAAGGGATGTTGAAAATGTTCTAAATAACGGACCGTGGAGTTTCGACAGGAGCCTTGTGATTTTGCAGCGCATTTCTGGTGTTGAGCAGCCCTCTGATATCATCCTGGACAAGGTTTCTTTCTGGATCCGTATCTATGACTTACCTCTCAAGCTCAGATCGGAGGCTCTTGCGAAGAAACTGGGTAATTTGATGCGTGTTTTTGAAGAGATGGATCAGAAGGACCACCATAGGGTTGGAAAGTTTCTTAGAATCAATGTGGCGTTGGATCTCCGACGACCGTTGAGGAGAGGAACAAATGTCAATTTTCAAGGGCGTCAACTGTGGGTGTCTTTCAAGTATGAAAGGCTACCAAATTTTTGTTTTGTTTGTGGGAGGATAGACCATCAGTTGAAGGACTGTAAAGAGAATGAAGCCGAGGATACCTACAGCGACATTGAGGAAAAGGAGCAAGCTTTTGGCCCGTGGCTTAGAGCATCTCCATTACCAAAATTCACTGAGGAAATCAAGCGTGAAACTAGTTCTGGTACGTGCAGCAACTCCCTGTTTTCTCTTACTAGTAATAGTAATTGTGTGTCCTCTGATAAGAAGAAATGTACTGAGGAAGAAGTTGAACAGAACAAGCGTGGTGAGGAGCCAGTTATTAATGCTACTGATGCCCCTATATTAACACAACCTGTTATTACTCCGAGAGAAGTTGAAAAAGTGGCAGAATCACTTGGGACAGTGGCTATTCAAAGCTAGTTTCACCCTGGAGACTCTAAAACAACCCCTGCTAGGTCCACTGGTAAGAAATGGACTAGAAAGAAGAGTGCAGGTGCCCCTAGAAAGAAGAAGCCAGGACCTAAACCAAAAGAATTGGGGAAGAGGAAGTTGGTTGAGGTTTCAATTGAAGAAAGGTATGTAGAAGAACTGCATGGTTCTGATAAAAAACTCAAGGGACACGTGGTGATGGTGGACTCTGATGACAAAGCTAAGGAGGTGGTGTTGATTGAACAACACCACCGCTCACCATGAGGATCATTAGCTGGAACTGCCGGGGTTTGGGGAACCCTAAGAAAGTTAGAGCCTTGTCAAGGCTCACAAAAAGGGAAAATCCCCTCTTGCTCTTCATTGTGGAGACAAGATTGATAGTGTCTGAGATGGATAGAATAAAAATGAGATGTGGTTTTGCATCTTGTCTTGCTGTTGATTGTAGGGGTGATGGTAGGGAGAGATCGGGTGGTATTGCTTTGATGTGGGGGGAGAACATTTCTATTAATATTGGTTCCTTCTCTTTGAATCATATCATGGGCTCTTGTGCAGATTTGGAGACTGGTGTTCTGTGGCTGTTTTGTGAGATCTATGGCTATCCGGAAGAGCAAAATAAGAGACTAACATGGGATCTTATTAGGAGCTTGATTCCTCCAAATGGTAAACCGTGGTTGTGTGTGGATGACCTGAATGATACATTGGCAACTTCTGAGAAGATTGGAAGAAACATTAGGAGTGTGTCTCAGCTGGAGTTTGGGAGGGATGCTGTTAGGGATTGTGGCCTTTTTTATTTGGGTTTTGAGGGGTCTAATGTCACTTGGTGTAATGGAAGAAGGGGGCAGGAATATCCAAGCTAGACTGGATAGCTTTGGCTAATGCAGAGTTCATGGCTAGATTCAATCCTATAAAGGTATCTCACTTGGCAAAGTTTGGTTCTGATCATGTGGTATTGAAAATCACTCTAGAAGACTTTAGATCCGAGCAACAAGGAAGAAGGCAGAATATTTTCAGATTTGAAGAGTCTTGGGCCAAAGAGTAGAGATGTGAAGGTGTGGTGGCTACTTGTTGGAGAAGACAGCAGGGTTCTTGTAAACACAAGCTCGATGCAATCAAGTGCTTGGCTACTGAATTTGAAGACCACAATTTGGGGAAGATAAAAAAATAATTGACCTTGCTTGAGAAAGAGCTTGAGAACACTCCATGTTGGGGTGCTGATGAGGAGGTAATCAGCAAGTTTAAAGAGATGGAAGGAAGGTATGATGATCTTCTAAAAATTCAAGAAACCATGTGGA
Source organism: Astragalus glycyphyllos (assembly GCA_963573325.1). Classification (NCBI taxonomy): domain Eukaryota; kingdom Viridiplantae; phylum Streptophyta; class Magnoliopsida; order Fabales; family Fabaceae; genus Astragalus; species Astragalus glycyphyllos. The sequence goes on along the minus strand of OY754312.1, from coordinate 48,471,161 downwards.
GACAAAGAAGTAGGGCCATGTGGCTTAAAGATGGGGATCGAAATACTAAATTCTTCCATGGCTAAGCTAGTCAAAGGAAGAAGGTCAACCACATTAGAAAATTGAAGGATAGTAATGGTGTTTGGTGGAGGGGGGAGGATAAGGTGGGGGAGGTGTTGATTAACTACTTCCAAGAATTGTTTACATCTTTTAACCCTACCTTTGATGATGAAATCTGTGGGGTGGTAAATGGAAAGCTTTCGGCTGAGCACTTTGCTTTGTGCAACAGAGGTTTTTCTAGTGAAGAAGTTCAATGTGCTATCCATCAGATGCATCCCCTAAAGGCTCCTGGACCTGATGGTCTGCCAGCTTTGTTCTACCAGAAATATTGGTCCATTGTGGGGAAAGATGTGGAAGATCTAGTCTTGAAGATTTTGAACAATGGTATCTCCCCTGAGAGCCTGAACCGAACTTTAATTGTGCTTATCCCGAAATGCAAAAATCTTTCTTCCCCAAAAGACTATAGGCCTATTAGTTTGTGCAATGTGGCTCTCAAAATTGTAACCAAGACCATTGCCAATAGACTCAAGGCCACTCTGCCTGAGGTGATTGACAAGGAACAAAGTGCATTTGTTCAGGGGAGATTGATAACTGATAATGCCCTAATAGCAATGGAGTGCTTCCATTTGCTGAAAAAGAAGAAGAAAGGGAAGAAAGGGGTGATGGCCTTAAAGCTTGATATGTCTAAAGCTTATGACAGAGTCGAGTGGGGATTTGTCAAGAGGGTTATGGTGGAAATGGGGTACCCCGAGAGCTTGGTGGAGCTGATCTTCAGGTGTATATCAACGGTGTCTTACCAAATCCTAATCAATGGGAACCCTAGCAAGTCTTTCAAACCAGATAGGGGATTAAGGCAAGGGGATCTTCTCTCCCCTTACCTTTTTATCCTATGCTCTGATGTTTTATCTGGATTACTCCATAGAGCTTCATCAAACAATCTTATTCATGGGATTCAAGTGGCAAGGTCTGCCCCTAAGATATCTCATCTATTGTTTGCGGATGATAGCCTCCTGTTTGCTAGAGCCAATCCAACGGAGGCAACACAAATCATGAAGATCCTTGAAAACTACCAACATGCCTCGGTTCAAGTGGTTAACTTGGACAAATCTGAGTCTCCCTTTAGTCTAAATGTGCCTTTAGAAGAGCGTAACATGATTAGTTCACTGATGGGTGTAAAGACTGTGGAGACTCATTCAAGATACCTTGGATTCCCAATTCCTTTTGGGAGATCTAAGAAGGTTATCTTTCAATTTGTCATTGACAGAGTGTGGAAGAAGTTGAAGGGTTCGAAGGAAAAGTGTCTGTCTAGAGCTGGCAAAGAGATCCTTATAAAAGTTGTGGCACAATCAATTCCCAATTACATTATGAGCTGCTACAAAATGCCTTTAGGTTGCTGCCAACAGATTGATGCTATGTTGAGAAGATTCTGGTGGGGGTCTGATGATGAAAGTAAGAAGATTCACTGGGTAAGTTGGGATAAATTGGCAACTGCCAAAGGAAAAGGAGGAATGGGATTCAGACTCTTCAGTGAGTTAAACAATGCTCTCCTGGATAAGCACTATTGGAGGCTGATTAGTGGCAGTAATCACTTGCATGATAGTGTTCTAAGGAGTAGATACTATCCTAGAGGGGAATTTCTGAATGCTTAAATGGGCTATCAACCAAGTTATGCTTGGAGGAGTATTATGAGTGTGAGGGATAAGGTGATGAAAGGGAGTAGATGGATTATTGGCCAGGGTACCTCAGTTGATATCTAGAATGATAGGGGGATGCCTCACAAAATTGTGTTCACTTACAGTAGACCATCTCTGGAGCTGCCAGAGAATAGCAAAGTGTCTGATCTTATTGTGGCCGAGACTAAGTAGGGGGATAGGGGAAAAATTTCAGATGCTTTAACAAGGATGAGGCAATGCAGATTATCAGCATTCCTCTCTCTTTATCCACTCCCAGAGACAAGATAGTGTGGCATGAGGAAAAGAGTGGCCTGTACCCAGTCAAATCAGCTTACCATCTCTTCTGCCATGAGAAGTCTAGAAGTGTGCCTAGTGGATCATCTAATTCTGATGCTGATTTGTGGAGAGAAATATGGAAATCTCCTATTCCTAATTCAATTAGGAACTTCGTTTGGAGGTTGGCAAAAAACATTCTGCCAACTAAAGCCAATCTGTGTAAGAAAGGCATTACAACTGAAATGGTTTGTTCTTTTTGTAGCTCTAATATTGAGAATGTTGAACACTTATTCATGGAATGCCCTATTACTAAACTGATCTTCTTTGGGTCTCAACTTGGTGCTCGCATACCTGACCACCCAAATTTAAATGGTTGGCTGCTTCATTGGTTAACTTGCAAAGACTCTTTTGGTTCCCAGTTGTTTTGTGCAACTTTATGGAAAATTTGGTTTGCTAGGAACCAATTAATATTCAAGAAAACTGTGGTTTATCCCATGCTGATAAACAAACCAGCTGCTGAGTTTATTGTGGAATATACTGAGGCAAATCCAAGGCACAATGCAGGTGGAACTCCCAGAATTGGAATAGAACAAAGAACTGACCAATTGGCTGGAAATCATGTTTATGTAGATGCAGGTTGTTTTCCTTATGGTGGAACTGGTTGGGGTCTTGCTGTCACGGATTGTCATGGAGCAATTTGTCATGCTATGTGCAAAAGAGATGATATTGAGGTTTCTAACATGGTTTTTGCCACTGATGTTGCTGTCGTGGTGAAGTGCCTGAACCAGCAGCTGCTTATTGCGGATTTGGAGCCTATTGTGCAAGATAGTAAAATTATTTTGAATAGGAATCCTTCTTTTAGTGTGACTCATGTTAACAGATATTGTAATTCAGTTGCTCACGATTTAGCATGTTTAGCTAGGCGCTGTGGAACCAAGTCTTAGACTGGTTTTCCTCATGGTGATGTTTTTAGCTTTTATCATGTAAACACCACCTATGGTGGCAACTCTTCCACGATTTAATGAAGTTGTTACGTTTGAAAAAAAAACTAAATAACTTGATTATTAGTAATTTATTGAAATAATCAACCGAAAGCAAATAATTAATTTCAAACATGCTCAATCAATCCCCTAAATTAGAAATCAAGGGAAGAAAATCAACTACTAATCTCAAGAATTCAAATTAGTCATTTTTTGGGGATGTTACAAACAACAACAACAACAACAACAACAATAACAACATCCACAATATATCAAACAATAACAATATATTAATAATATTATATAAAATACAGCTAAATATCAATAAAATATATTTTGATACTTGAAAGATATATAATGCCTTAAAGTCATCAACTTATAATTTAAAATAATTATATTAACCCATGACTAATATTTCAAAATAAAATAATACAATAATAATATACTACTAAAATTTGTCTAATTATTAAAATGAGCACACACAATTGCCAATATATTCAACCATATATGCACACATATTACTAAGAAAATTGGCTCTGATACCTCAACCCTAGGTACATGTGAGCTCAAAACGGAACGATGACTATTTGCTTGTAAATAAATAAAAAAAAGGGGACTGCACTCACATATTTTAACTTGCATCACATTGTCAAATTAATACTTTTTTACTAAGTGATTCATTAGTCTAGTTTCAGCACAATGAGTCAAATTATAACTTGTATTCCACAATAAGCTTGCTTATTATAAGAAAACAACAAATCTCAAGTGTTTAACAACTAAGTTTGTTGTTAAACAAACTAATTCGAAACATTTGAATAAAGAGGACTCAAATTAAATCATTGGGTTGTCCAGTTGAGAGGTTTAAACTTCATGTTTGATTAGAGTAGCTTCAAAGTGAAAAATACAGTTTTCAGGAAAAGAACATAGATGTATTATTAATCGAATCAAAAACTGGACTAAAGAACAATAATGCAAGTAGAATTCGAAGATTAAACTAATAAAAAGTGACTTAAAAAAACTTAGGAATCAAACCCCGAAGGGAGTGAACATTATGAAACTAAAATATCCAAGTTAACAAAAGTAAACTGAAAACACTAGGTAAAAGACAAGAGTGAAACACTCGATTGTTAAATGAAATTGAGCATTAAAACTAGAATTCCAACATACAAACGACCGACAAGATTATACAATTATCACCACAGTTGCATGTGATCCTTTGTAGTCGAATGTGTTAGGCTTGTGAGAGCTACTAAATGTTATGCACTCTTCCCCTAGAACTATTTAGAAACAACTGTATATAGAATTTAAGATCTGATAACTAACGACTTGCATGGTGGACATATTTGCAGTCAAAACTAATTAAAATGGAAGTAACTAATGTATAATGATAAAAATGCTACCCATCATCCTTGACTTGATAGATACTTTCAACATATCCTAGCGATCCAACAACCTCTAGAAACCAGTGAGTAATTGCTCATACTTGCTGCGCACATTTTGCCTTTATTTCGAGAGTGAGAAATCTCGAATCGTCTAATGTCTTGAACCTTCATTCCTTTCGAAAGTCTGTATTCTTTTGACATGTTCACTTAGTCAATTTTGAACTCAAAATTTGACTATAACAAATGCCTCCCAAATGTTTGACCTCGAGGGACGTAGAGAAGAAAAGTTAAAGAAATTCCTTAATAACTAGCAACAGCAGCTAATTAAATATCAATAAAATATATTTTGATACTGGAAAGATATATAATGCCTTAAAGTCATCAACTTATAATTTAAAATATTTATATTATCCCGTGCCTAATATTTAAAATTAAAATAATACAATAATAGTATTATACTACTAAAATTTGTCTAATTATTAAAATAGCACACACACAATTACCAATATATTCAAACATATATGCACACGTATTACTATGAAAATTGGGGTGTTAAACCTGAACCCTAACTCAATCCTACCAAATCAACTGGTAAGGTCAGAGATGCCCTTTAATTAAATACTCTTTTGAGATCACATCTCTAGTTAATGTGAGATTTCTATTTCTCCCAATAAATCTGTCGTGTGTTTTTTATTCATACACGAAATCGTTAATTAAAAATAAGCAATAATTGACTCAACCATGTAAAATATGTATTGAAAATAGACTAACTATTTAATTAGTAATAACAATAGCAAATGCAACGTATCTATAGATATATATATATATATATATATATATATATATTAATCAATATTTGTAACGTAAAATATAAAATCAACAATAATTTTGGGTTTTACCATTTCTACTAAGTTACCTTTATATGAATCTAAGTCACCACTAAATTGCCTTCATAGATATGTATCAATATTATATATATATATATATATATATATATATATATATATAGAGAGAGAGAGAGAGAGAGAGAAAGAGTTGTGATATATAGACGCCAGGTGTCATACTTAGCGACATACACTAACTAGTAACTCCATATAGAAATCAAAATTTATCAGTCCGACCGTTGGATAATGTGAAATTATTGTTGCGATCATGTATATCAATTTCCACAAAATCTGGATACTCATTTGCTTATATTTTAAAGCTTATCAGCCTTCCAAATAGAGTAGTGTGCTGGACTGACAAATAATTTTCGATTTTGTATACACAAAGTTATTAATTTGTGTAAGTCACTAAGTTTTTACACGAGTGTCAATATATCCTAACTCACTCACACACACAAATGTATATATATATATATATATATATATATATGTATATTGAGTGTGTGTGTTTTAACTGTTATTTTAAACCCTTCTATTTTTTCGACAATAGTTTAACCCCTCAAATGATCATTGCTAAACAAACCTTTTTTAACATTAAATAGTATTAAAAGGGTAAAATGACCCATTAATGTATTAATGAGACATATAGAGTTACAAAAGGGTAGCGTGCATGCAATATAATAAATCCTACACACAACTTGGATGGCGTAAAATTTACAACTTACATTTACTCTATAAAGTAACCTTACCATTTTGAGTGGATTAGCTATAGACGTGACAAAGAATAGCTAAAAGTCTCAAGTGTATTTCTGCATTGATTCTTTTCTTTTTTCTATTTCTTCATTTCACCAATGGATATTGGTTTTCAAGAAACAATTCGACTTTGGGGGATGAAGAGGTAGAACTAGAGCAAAGGACAAAGGGAAGGCATGAAAAAAGGGGTTGACTTTGTAAGATTATCATTCAGTCCGTTTTTCATTATATTCAAAAATATATGCACACATACTAAGAAAATTGGGGTGTTACACCACAACCCTACAAAATCGGCATGGCTATGATACCTTCTTGGAATGTTGGTTGAGCCTAACTCAATCCTACAAAATCGACTGGTAAGGTCAGAGATGCCTTTTCATTAAATACTCTTTTGAGATCACATCTCTAGTTAATGTGAGACATCAATTTTTCCCAACAAATCTGTCATGTGTTTTTTATTCATACACGAAATTCTTAATTAAAAAAAAGCAATAAATGGCTCAACCCTGTAAAATATGCATTGAAAATTAAACTAACTATTTAATTCGTAATAACAATAGCAAATGCAACGTGTGTATATATATATATATGTATATATTAATCAATATTTTCAACGTAAAATATAAAATCAACATTAATTTTCGGTGTAAACATTTCTACTAAGTTACCTTTATAAGAATCTAAATCACAAATAAATTGCCTTTATATATATGTATCAATATATTATATATATGTATACTAACACCATATGTATATGTATATAGAGAGAGAGAGTTGTGATATATGGACACCAGGTGTCATACTTAACGACATACACTATCTAATAACTCCATATATAAATCGACATTTATCAGCCCGACCGTTGCATAATGTGAAATTATTGTTGTGATCATGTATATCAATTTTCAAAAAATTTGGATACTCATTTACTTATATTTTAAAGAGCTTATCAGCCTTCCAAATAGAGTAGTGTAATGGACTGTCAAATATTAAAATGAACACACACTCACAATTACCATTATATTCAAACATATATTCACACATACTAAGAAAACTGGGGTGTTACACCTCAACCCTACAAAATCGGCTTGCCTCTGATACCTTCTTGGAACGTTGGTTGAGCCTAACCCAATCCTACAAAATCGACTGGTAAGATCAGAAATGCCCTTTCATTAAATACTCTTTTGAGATCACATCTCTAGTTAATGTGAGACTTCAATTTCGCGCAATAAATCTGTCATGTGTTTTTTATTCATACACGAAATTCTTAATTAAAAATAAGCAATAAATGGCTCAACCCTGTAAAATCTGCATTGAAAATTAAACTAGATATTTAATTAGTGATACCAATAGCAAATGCAACGTATCGATATATATATTTTAATAAATATTTGTAACGTAAAATATAAAATCAACAATAATTTTCGGTTTTACCATTTCTACTAAGTTACCTTTATATGAATCTAAATCACCAATAAATTGCCTTTATATATATGTATCAATATTATATATATATATATATATATATATATATATATATAGAGACAGAGAGTGTTGTGATATATGGACACCAGGTGTCATACTTAGCGACATACAGTAACTAATAACTCCATATAGAAATCGATATTTATCAGTCCGACCGTTGGATAATGTGAAATTATTGTTGTGATCATGCATATCAATTTTTAAAAAATTTGGATACTCATTTGCTTATATTTTAAAGAGCATATCAGCCTTCCAAATAGAGTAGTGTAATGGACTGTCAAATATTAAAATGAGAACACACACAATTTCCATTATATTCAAACATATATGCACACGTACTAAGAAAATTGGGGTGTTACACCTTAACACTACAAAATCGGCTTGGCTCTGATACCTTCTTGGAACGTTGGTTGAGCCTAGCTCAATCCTACAAAATAGACTGGTAAGGTCAGAGATGCCCTTTCATTAACAACTCTTTTAAGATGACATCTCTAGTTAATGTGAGACTTAAATTTCTCCCAATAAATCTGTCATGTGTTTTTTATTCATACACGAAATTCTTAATTAAAAATAAGCAATAAATGGCTCAACCCTGTAAAATATGCATTGAAAATTAAACTAACTATTTAATTAGTAATAACAATAGCAAATGCAACGTATCTATATGTATATATATATATTAATCAAAATTTGTAACTTAAAATATAAAGTCATCAATAATTTTCGGTTTTACCATTTCTACTAAGTTACCTTTATAAGAATCTAAATCACCAATAAATTGCCATTATATATATGTATGAATATATACTATATATATATATATATATATATATTGACAACATATATATGTATATTTATAGAGAGAGACAGAGAGAGTTGTGATATATGGACACCAGGTGTCATACTTAACGACATACACTAACTAATAACTCCATATAGAAATCGAAATTTATCAGTCCGACCTTTGGATAATTTGAAATTCTTGTTGTGATTATGTATATCTATTTTCAAAAAATTTGGATACTCATTTGCTTATATTTTAAAGAGCATATCAGCCTTCCAAATAGAGTTGTGTAATGGATTGTCAAATATTAAAAGGAGCACACACACAATTACCATTATATTCAAACATATATGCACACATACTAAGTAAGAAAATTGGGGTGTTAAATGCACCCAACCCTAAAAAATCGGCTTGGCTCTGATACATTCGTGGAACATTGGTTGAGCCTAACTCAATCCTACAAAATAGACTGGTAAGGTCAGAGATGCTCTTTCATTAAATACTCTTTTGAGATCACGTCTCTAGTTAATGTGAGACTTCAATTTCTCCCAATAAATCTGTCAAGTGTTTTTTAATCATACACGAAATTCTTAATTAAAAATAAGCAATAAATGGCTCAACCCTGTAAAATATGCATAGAAAATTAAACTAACTATTTAATTATTAACAACAATAGCAAATGCAACGTGTGTGTATATATATATATATATATATATATATATATATATATTAATCAATATTTGTAATGTAAAATATAAAATCAACAATAATTTTCGGTTTTACCATTTCTACTAAGTTACCTTTATATGAATCTAAATCACCAATAAATTGCCATTATATATATGTATGAATATATACTATATATATGTATATATTGACAACATATATATGTATATACATAGAGAGAGACAGAGAGAGTTGTGATATGTGGACACCAGGTGTCATACTTAGCGACATCCACTAACTAATAACTCCATATAGAAATCGATATTTATCAGTCCGACCGTTGGATAATATGAAATTGTTGTTGTGATCATGCATATCAATTTTCAAAAAATTTGAATACTCATTTGCTTATATTATAAAGAGCATATCAGCCTTCCAAATAGAGTAGTGTAATGGACTGTCAAATATTAAAAGAAGCACACAAACAATTACCATTATATTCAAACATATATGCACACATACTAAGAAAATTGGGGTGTAACACCTCAACCCTACAAAATCGGCTTGGCTCTGATACCTTCTTGGAACGTTGGTTGAGCCTAACTCAATCCTACAAAATAGACTGGTAAGGTCAGAGTACCCTTTCATTAAATACTCTTTTGAGATCACATCCTAGTTAGTCTGAGACTTCAATTTCTCCCAATAAATCTGTCATGTGTTTTTTATTCATACAGTAAATTCTTACTTAAAAATAAGCAATAAATGGCTCAACCCTGTAAAATATGCATTGAAAATTAAAATAACTATTTATTTAGTAATAACAATAGCAAATGCAACGTATCTATCTATCTATCTATCTATATATATATATATTAATCAATATTTGTAGCGTAAAATATAAAATCAACAATAATTTTCGGTTTTACCATTTCTACTAAGTTACCTTTATATGAATCTAAATCACCAATAAATTGCACTTATATATATGTATGCATATATACTATATATATATATATATATATATATATATATATACTGACAACATATATATGTATATACATAGAGAGAGACAGAGAGAGTTGTGATTTGTGGACACCAAGTGTTATACTTAGCGACATCCACTAACTAATAACTCCATATAGAAATCGAAATTTATCAGTCCGACCGTTGGATAATGCGAAATTGTTGTTGTGATCATGTATATCAATTTTGAAAAAATTTGAATACTCATTTGCTTATATTTTAAAGAGCATATTAGCCTTCCAAATAGAGTAGTGTAATGAACTGTCAAATATTAAAAGGAGCACACAAACAATTACCATTATATTCAAACATATATGCACACATACTAAGAAAATTGGGGTGTTACACCTCAACCCTAAAAAATCGGCTTGGCTCTGATACCTTCTTGGAACGTTGATTGAGCCTAACTCAATCCTACAAAATCTACTGGTAAGGTCAGAGATGCCCTTTCATTAAATACTCTTTTGAGATCACATCTCTAGTTAATGTGAGACTTCAATTTCTCCCAATAAATCTGTCATGTGTTTTTTATTCATACAGGAAATTCTTAATTAAAAATAAGCAATAAATGGCTCAACCCTGTAAAATATGCATTGAAAATTAAACTAACAATTCAATTAGTAATAACAATAGCAAATGCAACGTTTCTATATACATATATATATATATACATTAATCAATATTTGTAACGTAAAATATAAAATCAACAATAATTTTCGGTTTTACCATTATTACTAAGTTACCTTTATATGATTCTAAATCACCAATAAATTGCCTTTATATATATGTATCAATATATATATATATATTGACAACATATATATGTATATATAAATATATAGAGACAGAGAGAGTTGTGATATATGGACACCAGGTGTCATAATTAGCGACATACACTAACTAATAACTCCCTATAGAAATCGAAATTTATAAGTTCGACCGTTGGATAATGTGAAATTATTGTTGTGATCATGTTTATCAATTTTCAAAGAATTTGGATACTCATTCGCTTATATTTTAAAGAGCATATCAGCATTCCAAATAGAGTAGTGTAATGGACGGTCAAATATTAAAATGAGCACACACACAATTACCATTATATTCAAACATATATGCACAAAATCGGCTAGGCTCTGATACCTTCTTGGAACGTCGGTTGAGCATAACTAAATCATACAAAATCGATTGGTAAAGCCAGAGATGCCCTTTCATTAATACTCTTTTGAGATCACATCTCTAAATAATGTGAGACTTCAATTTCTCCCAATAAATCTGTCATGTGTTTTTTATTCACACACGAAATTCTTAATTAAAAAGAAGCGATAAATGGCTCAACCCTGTAAAATATGCATTGAAAATTAAACTAACTATTCAATTAGTAATAACAATAGCAAATGCAACGTTTCTATATATATATATATATTTATTAATCAATATTTGTAACGTAAAATATAAATTCAACAATAATTTTCGGTTTTACCATTTCTACTAAGTTACCTTTATATGATTCTAAATCACCTTTAAATTGCCTTTATATATATGTATCAATATATATATATATTTATATATATATATTGACAACATATATATGTATATATAAATATATAGAGACAGAGAGAGTTGTGATATATGCACACCAGGTGTCATAATTAGCGACATACACTAATTAATAACTCCCTATAGAAATCGAAATTTATAAGTTCGACCGTTGGATAATGTGAAATTATTGTTGTGATCATGTTTATCAATTTTCAAAAAATTTGGATACTCATTCGCTTATATATTAAAGAGCATATCAGCATTCCAAATAGAGTAGTGTAATGGACGGTCAAATATTAAAATGAGCACACACACAATTACCATTATATTCAAACATATATGCACAAAATCGGCTAGGCTCTGATACCTTCTTGGAACGTCGGTTGAGCATAACTAAATCATACAAAATCGATTGGTAAAGTCAGAGATGCCCTTTCATTAATACTCTTTTGAGATCACATCTCTAAATAATGTGAGACTTCAATTTCTCCCAATAAATTTGTCATGTGTTTTTTATTCACACACGAAATTCTTAATTAAAAAGAAGCGATAAATGGCTCAACCCTGTAAAATATGCATTGAAAATTAAACTAACTATTCAATTAGTAATAACAATAGCAAATGCAACGTTTCTATATATATATATATATATATATATATATATATTAATCAATATTTGTAACGTAAAATATAAATTCAACAATAATTTTCGGTTTTACCATTTCTACTAAGTTACCCTTATATGATTCTAAATCACCTTTAAATTGCCTTTATATATATGTATCAATATATATATATATATATTTATATATATATTGACAACATATATATGTATATATATATATAGAGAGAGAGACAGAGAGAGTTGTGATACATGGACACCAGGTGTCATTCTTAGCGACATACACTAACTAATAACTCCATATAGAAATCGAAATTTATCAGTCCGACCGTTGGAAATTGTGAAATTATTGTTGTGATCATGTATATAAATTTTCAAAAAATTTGGATACTCATTTGCTTATATTTTAAAGAGCATATCAGCTTTCCAAATAGAGTAGTGTAATGGACTGTCAAATATTAAAATGAGCACACACACACACAATTACCATTATATTCAAACATACATGCACACATACTAAGAAAATTAGGGTGTTATACTTCAACCCTACAAAATCGGCTTGGCTCTGACACCTTCTTCGAATGTTGGTTGAACCTAACCCAATCCTACAAAATCGACTGGTAAGGTCAGAGATGCCCTTTCATTAAATACTCTAATGAGATCACATCTCTAGTTAATGTGAGACTTCAATTTCTTCCAATAAATCTGTCATGTGTTTTTTATTCATACACGAAATTCTTAATTAAAAATAAGCAATAAATGGCTCAACCCTGTAAAATATGCATTGAAAATTAAACTAACTATTCAATTAGTAATAACATTAGCAAATGCAACATTTCTATATATATATATATATTTCTATATATATATATTTATATAAATCAATATTTCCAACGTAAAATATAAAATCAACAATAATTTTCGGTTTTACCATTTCTACTAAATTACCTTTATATGATTTTAAATCACCAATAAATTGCCTTTATATATATGTAACAATATATATATATATATATATATATATATAGAGAGAGAGAGAGACAGAGAGAGTTGTTATATATGGACACCAGGTGTCATTCTTAGCGACATACACTAACTAATAACTCCATATAGAAATCGAAATTTATCAGTCCGACCGTTGGAAAATGTGAAATTATTGTTGTGATCATGCATATCAATTTTTAAAAAATTTGGATACTCATTTGCTTATATTTTAAAGAGCATATCAGCCTTCCAAATAGAGTAGTGTAATGGACTGTCAAATATTAAAATGAGAACACACACAATTTCCATTATATTCAAACATATATGCACACATACTAAGAAAATTGGGGTGTTACACCTCAACCCTACAAAATCGGCTTGGCTCTGATACCTTCTTGGAACGTTGATTGAGCCTAACTCAATCCTACATAATCGATTTGTAAGGTCAGAGATGCCCTTTCATTAAATACTCTTTTGAGATCACATCTCTAGTGAATGTGAGACTTCAATTTTCCCAATAAATCTATCATGTTTTTTTTATTCATACACGAAATTCTTAATTAAAAATAAGCCACAAATGGCTCAACCTTGTAAAATATGCATTGAAAATTAAACTAACTATTCAATTAGTAATAACAATAGCAAATGCAACGTTTCTATTTATATATATATTAATCAATATTTGTAACGTAAAATATAAAATCAGCAATAATTTTCGGTTTTACCGTTTCTACTAAGTTACCCTTATATGAATCTAAATCACCAATAAATTGCCTTTATATATATGTATCAATATATATATATATATATATATATATATATATATATTTATTGACAACATATATATATATATATGTGTATATATATATATATATATAGACAGAGAGAGTTGTGATATATGGACACCGGGTGTCATACTTAGTGACATACACTAACTAATAAATCCATATAGAAATCGAAATTTACCATTTCTACTAAGTTACCTTTATAAGAATCTAAATCACCAATAAATTGCCATTATATATGTGTATGAATATATACTATATATATATATATATATATATTGACAACATATATAAGTATATATATAGAGAGAGACAGAGAGAGTTGTGATATATGGACACCAGGTGTCATACTTAACGACATACACTAAATAATAACTCCATATAGAAATCGAAATTTATCAGTCCGACCTTTGGATAATTTGAAATTCTTGTTGTGATTATGTATATCTATTTTCAAAAAATTTGGATACTCATTTGCTTATATTTTAAAGAGCATATCAGCCTTCCAAATAGAGTTGTGTAATGGATTGTCAAATATTAAAAGGAGCACACACACAATTACCATTATATTCAAACATATATGCACACATACTAAGTAAGAAAATTGGGGTGTTAAATGCACCCAACCCTAAAAAATCGGCTTGGCTCTGATACATTCGTGGAACATTGGTTGAGCCTAACTCAATCCTACAAAATAGACTGGTAAGGTCAGAGATGCTCTTTCATTAAATACTCTTTTGAGATCACGTCTCTAGTTAATGTGAGACTTCAATTTCTCCCAATAAACCTGTCAAGTGTTTTTTATTCATACACGAAATTCTTAATTAAAAATAAGCAATAAATAGCTCAACCCTGTAAAATATGCATAGAAAATTAAACTAACTATTTAATTATTAACAACAATAGCAAATGCAACGTGTGTATATATATATATATATATTAATCAATATTTGTAATGTAAAATATAAAATAAACAATAATTTTCGGTTTTACCATTTCTACTAAGTTACCTTTATATGAATCTAAATCACCAATAAATTGCCATTATATATATGTATGAATATATACTATATATATGTATATATTGACAACATATATATGTATATACATAGAGAGAGACAGAGAGAGTTGTGATATGTGGACACCAGGTGTCATACTTAGCGACATCCACTAACTAATAACTCCATATAGAAATCGATATTTATCAGTCCGACCGTTGGATAATATGAAATTGTTGTTGTGATCATGCATATCAATTTTCAAAAAATTTGAATACTCATTTGCTTATATTATAAAGAGCATATCAGCCTTCCAAATAGAGTAGTGTAATGGACTGTCAAATATTAAAAGAAGCACACAAACAATTACCATTATATTCAAACATATATGCACACATACTAAGAAAATTGGGGTGTTACACCTCAACCCTACAAAATCGGCTTGGCTCTGATACCTTCTTGGAACGTTGGTTGAGCCTAACTCAATCCTACAAAATAGACTGGTAAGGTCAGAGTACCCTTTCATTAAATACTCTTTTGAGATCACATCCCTAGTTAGTCTGATACTTCAATTTCTCCCAATAAATCTGTCATGTGTTTTTTATTCATACAGTAAATTCTTACTTAAAAATAAGCAATAAATGGCTCAGCCCTGTAAAATATGCATTGAAAATTAAAATAACTATTTATTTAGTAATAACAATAGCAAATGCAACGTATCTATCTATCTATCTATCTATCTATATATATATATATATATTAATCAATATTTGTAGCGTAAAATATAAAATCAACAATAATTTTCGGTTTTACCATTTCTACTAAGTTACCTTTATATGAATCTAAATCACCAATAAATTGCACTTATATATATGTATGCATATATACTATATATATATATATATATATATATATATATATATACTGACAACATATATATGTATATACATAGAGAGAGACAGAGAGAGTTGTGATTTGTGGACACCAAGTGTTATACTTAGCGACATCCACTAACTAATAACTCCATATAGAAATCGAAATTTATCAGTCCGACCGTTGGATAATGCGAAATTGTTGTTGTGATCATGTATATCAATTTTGAAAAAATTTGAATACTCATTTGCTTATATTTTAAAGAGCATATTAGCCTTCCAAATAGAGTAGTGTAATGGACTGTCAAATATTAAAAGGAGCACACAAACAATTACCATTATATTCAAACATATATGCACACATACTAAGAAAATTGGGGTGTTACACCTCAACCCTAAAAAATCGGCTTGGCTCTGATACCTTCTTGGAACGTTGATTGAGCCTAACTCAATCCTACAAAATCGACTGGTAAGGTCAGAGATGCCCTTTCATTAAATACTCTTTTGAGATCACATCTCTCGTTAATGTGAGACTTCAATTTCTCCCAATAAATCTGTCATGTGTTTTTTATTCATACAGGAAATTCTTAATTAAAAATAAGCAATAAATGGCTCAACCCTGTAAAATATGCATTGAAAATTAAACTAACAATTCAATTAGTAATAACAATAGCAAATGCAACGTTTCTATATACATATATATATATATATATATATATATACATTAATCAATATTTGTAACGTAAAATATAAAATCAACAATAATTTTCGGTTTTACCATTATTACTAAGTTACCTTTATATGATTCTAAATCACCAATAAATTGCCTTTATATATATGTATCAATATATATATATATATATTGACAACATATATATGTATATATAAATATATAGAGACAGAGAGAGTTGTGATATATGGACACCAGGTGTCATAATTAGCGACATACACTAACTAATAACTCCCTATAGAAATCGAAATTTATATGTTCGACCGTTGGATAATGTGAAATTATTGTTGTGATCATGTTTATCAATTTTCAAAAAATTTGGATACTCATTCGCTTATATTTTAAAGAGCATATCAGCATTCCAAATAGAGTAGTGTAATGGACGGTCAAATATTAAAATGAGCACACACACAATTACCATTATATTCAAACATATATGCACAAAATCGGCTAGGCTCTAATACCTTCTTGGAACGTCGGTTGAGCATAACTAAATCATACAAAATCGATTGGTAAAGTCAGAGATGCCCTTTCATTAATACTCTTTTGAGATCACATCTCTAAATAATGTGAGACTTCAATCTCTCCCAATAAATCTGTCATGTGTTTTTTATTCACACACGAAATTCTTAATTAAAAAGAAGCGATAAATGGCTCAACCCTGTAAAATATGCATTGAAAATTAAACTAACTATTCAATTAGTAATAACAATAGCAAATGCAACGTTTCTATATATATATATATTAATCAATATTTGTAACGTAAAATATAAATTCAACAATAATTTTCGGTTTTACCATTTCTACTAAGTTACCTTTATATGATTCTAAATCACCTTTAAAATGCCTTTATATATATGTATCAATATATATATATTGACAACATATATATGTATATATAAATATATAGAGACAGAGAGAGTTGTGATATATGGACACCAGGTGTCATAATTAGCGACATACACTAATTAATAACTCCCTATAGAAATCAAAATTTATAAGTTCGACCGTTGGATAATGTGAAATTATTGTTGTGATCATGTTTATCAATTTTCAAAAAATTTGGATACTCATTCGCTTATATTTTAAAGAGCATATCAGCATTCCAAATAGAGTACTGTAATGGACGGTCAAATATTAAAATGAGCACACACACAATTACCATTATATTCAAACATATATGCACAAAATCGGCTAGGCTCTGATACCTTCTTGGAACGTCGGTTGAGCATAACTAAATCATACAAAATCGATTGGTAAAGTCAGAGATGCCCTTTCATTAATACTCTTTTGAGATCACATCTCTAAATAATGTGAGACTTCAATTTCTCCCAATAAATTTGTCATGTGTTTTTTATTCACACACGAAATTCTTAATTAAAAAGAAGCGATAAATGGCTCAACCCTGTAAAATATGCATTGAAAATTAAACTAACTATTCAATTAGTAATAACAATAGCAAATGCAACGTTTCTATATATATATATATATATATTAATCAATATTTGTAACGTAAAATATAAATTCAACAATAATTTTCGGTTTTACCATTTCTACTAAGTTACCCTTATATGATTCTAAATCACCTTTAAATTGCCTTTATATATATGTATCAATATATATATATATATATTTATATATATATTGACAACATATATATGTATATATATATAGAGAGAGAGAGACAGAGAGAGTTGTGATACATGGACACCAGGTGTCATTCTTAGCGACATACACTAACTAATAACTCCATATAGAAATCGAAATTTATCAGTCCGACCGTTGGAAATTGTGAAATTATTGTTGTGATCATGTATATAAATTTTCAAAAAATTTGGATACTCATTTGCTTATATTTTAAAGAGCATATCAGCTTTCCAAATAGAGTAGTGTAATGGACTGTCAAATATTAAAATGAGCACACACACACACAATTACCATTATATTCAAACATACATGCACACATACTAAGAAAATTAGGGTGTTATACTTCAACCCTACAAAATCGGCTTGGCTCTGACACCTTCTTCGAATGTTGGTTGAACCTAACCCAATCCTACAAAATCGACTGGTAAGGTCAGAGATGCCCTTTCATTAAATACTCTAATGAGATCACATCTCTAGTTAATGTGAGACTTCAATTTCTTCCAATAAATCTGTCATGTGTTTTTTATTCATACACGAAATTCTTAATTAAAAATAAGCAATAAATGGCTCAACCCTGTAAAATATGCATTGAAAATTAAACTAACTATTCAATTAGTAATAACATTAGCAAATGCAACATTTCTATATATATATATATATATATATATATATTTATATAAATCAATATTTCTAACGTAAAATATAAAATCAACAATAATTTTCGGTTTTACCATTTCTACTAAATTACCTTTATATGATTTTAAATCACCAATAAATTGCCTTTATATATATGTAACAATATATATATATATATATATAGAGAGAGAGAGAGACAGAGAGAGTTGTTATATATGGACACCAGGTGTCATTCTTAGCGACATACACTAACTAATAACTCCATATAGAAATCGAAATTTATCAGTCCGACCGTTGGAAAATGTGAAATTATTGTTGTGATCATGTATATAAATTTTCAAAAAATTTGGATACACATTTGCTTATATTTTAAAGAGCATATCAGCTTTCCAAATAGAGTAGTGTAATGGACTGTCAAATATTAAAATCAGCACACACACACAATTACCATTATATTCAAACATATATGCACACATACTAAGAAAATTGGGGTGTTACACCTCAACCCTATAAAATCGGCTTGGCTCTGATACCTTCTTGGAACGTTGATTGAGCCTAACTCAATCCTACATAATCGATTTGTAAGGTCAGAGATGCCCTTTCATTAAATACTCTTTTGAGATCACATCTCTAGTTAATGTGAGACTTCAATTTTCCCAATAAATCTATCATGTTTTTTTTATTCATACACGAAATTCTTAATTAAAAATAAGCCACAAATGGCTCAACCTTGTAAAATATGCATTGAAAATTAAACTAACTATTCAATTAGTAATAACAATAGCAAATGCAACGTTTCTATTTATATATATATTAATCAATATTTGTAACGTAAAATATAAAATCAGCAATAATTTTCGGTTTTACCGTTTCTACTAAGTTACCCTTATATGAATCTAAATCACCAATAAATTGCCTTTATATATATGTATCAATATATATATATATTTATTGACAACATATATATATATATATATATATATGTATATATATATATAGACAGAGAGAGTTGTGATATATGGACACCGGGTGTCATACTTAGCGACATACACTAACTAATAAATCCATATAGAAATCGAAATTTATCAGTCCGACCGTTGGATAATGTGAAATTATTGTTGTGATCATGTATATCAATTTTCAAATAATTTGGAAACTCATTTGCTTATATTTTAAAGAGCATATCAGCCTTCCAAATAGAGTAGTGTAATGGACTGTCTAATTATTAAAATGAGCACACACACAATTACCATTAAATTCAAACATATATGCACACATACTAAGAAAATTGGGGTATTACACATTATTGCTTATCATTTCACATAAATTATAACCTCAATTATCTTATAGGTCCACCAACTAATTGTAGTATGGTCGCTAATCAACTAATTGATTATGAACATGGAAATGGTGATCAGTCCTAAATATGTGATTAAACCAATAGGACGATATTAATTGAAAAAAATTAGGATTTCAAACCAGAAATAAGAACATAAAAAGGGAAATAACCCAGAAAAAAGAAATTTCTGATCTTGATAATTTAGTCTCGATTTCTTTCTTCAAAGCTGTCTACCGGTGTCAAGAACGGTCACCAAATACTCTTCCAAATCGTTGCCGTTAGTACTGTCTTCTCCTTTATGTTGTGCGGCTGTCAATTTTTGTCATCAGTACCGCCTCCTCCACCTACGTGCACCACTCTTCGTGTATATATATATATATATATATATATATATATATATATATATATAACCTTAGGTCATGTTGCCTTCCTTTCTGACAAAATAGGCCACGGGTCTTGTTTTTGTAGTTTGGATCACATGCTACACAATGGACATTTAATAGGTCCAAATCTTCTCTATTAAGCACACTTGGTTTCATGACTTTATATATAAATTGGAATTGTATCTTTTTATATTTTCTGTAGAAATAGAGCAAATTAAGTAAGTAATTTATGCCGTCAAAAAGTTAGTAATTTATATAATTGATAATAATTGCTCTAAAAATGATTTAATAATATCCTTAAAAAATGTACTAAATTAGAGTTTATCAACTCCCCCACACTTAAGTTTTGCTTGTCCTCAAGCAATTTTCTAACACAATAAAATTTTCAAATAAATAATAGAGATAGACAAATGAGAAACCCAAAATTAGAAGCAAAATAACAAACAATAGACAATATAGCACATATGAGGTGTCAAAAGGTTGCCCAATTAGAGGCTTAAGTCCCTGAAGAATACATTTCTGTGAACAAGGGCACTCGCTCACAATCTCTATAAGTATTTAGGGACTATGGAAATATACACTCAAGTTTCCACAAAAGACACATTACCATAAGCTTGTAATTTGACCAAATCTCCACTAAATAGTTCACATGCATGCAAAAGATGGGGTGTTATGGGTTGTAATGGGGTCAGGGTGAAATCATGCAGGGTAGGAAATATGAAGAGAGGGATAATCAAAGGGCTAAAAACGAGAAACAAATAGTAACCTTTGAAATCAAATATGGAGCTCCTATCTATTTTCTGTTGAGTCAACTCTTTTTGATTTGCTTTCTCCCTTGAGTAGACCTTTTTTTTCATTTTCCTTTCCTCTTGAGTAGGCTCTTTTTGATATGCCTTTTCCTCCTTCCTAATTTCTTTCTTCTCACTTTTTTTTCTTAACTTTTCATTTTTCTATATTTTTCTTAGGAGGAAAATGTACTTGTAGCCACATTACCTCACAGTCTGGGGTAGGTCCTGTGAGGTGAAATACTAGGCCACTTCCTCATCGGTAAAAAAATGCATTGAGTCTTGGAAATTCTCAAGAGAGGTAGTGAACAATGATTGTTCTTCAAGGTTGGTTTCAACGGTCGCCTGAATTGGCTACGAAGAAGAACTAAACATGAGCCTTGGCTGAAAAACTCAGCGAACTGTTGTAAGAAAGGAAGTTTACCAAATTCATTAGCCGAGGGTAGTGCCTTGGAGAATCGGAAGATCTACCTTTGGGTGCTTAAGAGGCTTTCTCCAGTTTAAAAAGACGAAGAGATTCTTAAAGAACGAGTTGCCAAAAATTATTAAGCCAAGAAAAATAACAAAAAGTAGTACCTTCAACTTCTTGGACATGCTAATGGGACCTGCCTCAGCCTCGACAGGTTGCTTCTGGGTGACAGTGGGCGGAGTACGTACCTCCTTAGTGGCAATTCCTGAGCTCCTCCTAAATATGAGTCCCCCATGTTCGTCTTCTTCTTCATCCTTGTTGTCACTAACACTTATGGCGGGTTCAGCAGGAGCTGCGTGATTGGGAGATTGATTAATCTTAAAGTGCACTGAGTATGAAGGTGAACATCTGAGTTGCTCTAAACACTTACCTAGAGGAATCCCTTACCTACGTTTGCCCTCAACCGAGCAGATAATCTTTTACCTACGCATTTTGTGGGTTGTTGAAAAATCTTCTTGACAGCCGAGGTCTTGGTAGCAAGTGTTTGATGAGGGATCTCCATTTGGTATTGTTGGCCAGTATATTGGGTAGAAATCACATCAAACGGTTGAGAAAAGATAAGTCCCCTCACGCCAATCCACCAGTCGGCTTAAGCGATTGTCTCCCCAACATCTCTCTCATAATGCATCTAAATAAACTCTTTGGCTTTATATAGCCATCGTTCACAATGAGGCCAACATCCCCATTACATATGCCTTCTCTTCTTAAAGCACCCTTGCGGGATTTGCTGGGTATGGTTACATGTTGTGTATAGCCCGATTGCCTAGCAATGCTATTCGTCCAATCAGGTGATGTTTAACAGTTATTTTGGCAAAGAGAACTTCAAGGAGTTGTTGCTAGTTATTAAGGAATTTCTTTAACTTTTCTTCTCTAGATCCCTCGAGGTAAAATATTTGGGACGTATTTGTTATAGTCAAATTTTGAGTTCAAAATTGACTAAGTGGACATGTCACAAGAGTACAGAATTTCGAAAGGAATGAAGGTTCAAGACATTACAGGATTCAAGATTTCTCACTCTCGAAATAAAGGCAAAAGGTGCGCAGCAAGTATGAGCAATTACTCACTAGTTTCTAGAGGTTGTTGGATCGCTAGGATATGTGGAAAGTATCTATCAACCCAAGGATGATGGGTAGCATTTTTATCATTATTCATTAGTTACTTCCATTTTAATTAGTTTTGACTGGAAATGTGTCCACCATGCAAGTCGTTAGTTAGCAGATCTTAAATTTTATATACAGTTGTTTGTAAATAGTTCTAGGGGCAGAGTGCATAACATTTAGTAGCTCTCACAAGCCTAACACATCCGACTACAAAGGATCACATGCAACTGTGGTGAAAATTGTATAATCTTGTCGGTTGTTTGTATGTTGGAATTCTTGTTTTACTACTCAATTTTCTTTAACAATTGAGTGTTTCACTCTTGTGTTTTACCTAGTGTTTTCAGTTTATTTTTGTTAACTTGGATATTTTAGTTTCATAATGTTCACTCCCTTCGGGGTTTGATTCCTAAGTTCTTTTATGTCACTTTTTATTAGTTTAATCTTCGAATTCTACTTGCATTATTGATCTTTAGTCTAGTTTTTTATTCGATTAATAATACATCTATGTTCTTTTCCTGAAAATTGTATTTTTCACTTTGAAGCTACTCTAATCAAACATGAACTTTAAACCTCTCAACTGGGCAACCCAATGATTTAATTTGAGTCCTCTTTATTCATCGTGTTGAAACTAGACTAATGAATCACTTATTAAAAAAGTATTAATTTGACAATGTGATGCAAGTTAAAATATGTAAGTGCAGTCCCCTTTTTTTTATTTATTTACAAGCAAATAGTCATTGTTCCGTTTTGAGCTCACATGTGCCTAAATGGCCGTAAAGGTAGATATATCTCTTCTATTCCGTTTTGTATGTATTGTTGTGTGTCTGCATGAATATATATATATATATATATATATATATATATATATATATATATATATATCTGTGTGTTTGTGTGTTTGTATGTGTGTCTATATATATTTCCATTCAAAAAACTATCAGAAAGTTGCCATTAAAATGCATATATTTTGAATTCTGAAATCTAGAAAATAAATAATATTAATCATTCCCCATGCATATTGCAGAGTTGCTAGTGCTATTTATTACATAGAATATTTTGAAGCAAATTTATTTTATTCTTGGATGAAGTTTTGAAGCAATCTTCAAACACTTTTGATTGTTTCTCCATAACTCACAGTGACGTATAAACCATGTCTTTAGCATATAATAAACTAATAGTCTTTTGAAGCTGTAACAAACAAGTGAAATGTTAGAGGAATAAATATTAGAGACACAGTAATATTTGTATGACAAGTATGTTATTACTCAATTTAATACCATTAAGTACGAGTGTTCCAGCAGAGGCACTTCTTAATCCATTTACACTTATAACGTTTATAGCCCAAATCTATGCAATAGTCCTTACAGTCCTTGTGAACTTTACATGGAAATTCACTATGATGCACTGACATGTAATGTAAAAATGGACCATTATTAATGTTATTGAAATAGACTAAATGTATTATGAAAAGGTAATGAAAAACGAATTGAATGATAATCTTACAATGTCCACCCCTTCTATCACGCCTTCCCCTTGTCCTTTGCTCTAGTTCTACCTCTTCATTCCCCAAAGTCGAATTGTTTCTTGAAAATCGATATCCATTGGTGAAATGAAGAAATAGAAAAAAGAAGAGAATCAATACAGAAATAAACTTGAGAATTTTAGCCATTCTTTTTCATGTCTATAGCTATTCCACTCAAAATTGTAAGATTACTTTATAGAGTAAATGTAAGTTGTAAGTTTTACGCCGTCCAAGTTGTGTGTAGGATTTATTATATTGCATGCACGCTACCCTTTTGTAACACTATACGTCTTATTAACACATTAATGGCTCATTTTGCCCCTTTAACACTCTTTAATGTTAAAAAATGTTTATTTTGCAATGATCATTCGAAGGGTTAAACTATTGTCGAAAAAATAGAAGGGTTTAAAATAATAGTTAAAACACACACACACACACTATATACACACACACACGCGCACGCGCGCGCACACACACACACACACACACACACACACACACACACATATATATATCGCGTGTGCGTGTGTGTGAGTTTGGATACATTGACACCCGTGTCAAACTTAGTGACTTACACAAATAAATAACTTTGTGTATACAAATAATTTTATCAATCCAGCCATTGAATAACGTGATATTATCTCTGAGATCATATATATCAAATTTCATAAAAATTTAAAATTATTTGACAGTCCATTACACTACTCTATTTAGAAGGCTGATATGCTCTTTAAAATATAAGCAAATGAGTATCCAAATTTTTTGAAAATTGTTATACATGATCACAACAACAATTTCACATTATCCAACGGTCGGTCGGACTGATAAATTTCGATTTCTATATGGAGTTATTAGTTAGTGTATGTCGCTAACTATGACTCCTGGTGTCCATCTATCACAACTCTCTCTGTCTCTCTCTCTATATACATATATATGTTGTCAATAAATATATATATATATATATATATATATATATATATATATATAATATTGATACATATATATAAAGGCAATTTATTGGTGATTTAGATTCATATAAAGGTAACTTGGTAGAAATCGTAAAACCGAAAATTATTGTTGATTTTATATTTTACGTTGCAAATATTGATTAATAATTAAATACGTTAGTTTAATTTTTAATGCATATATATATATATATAATATTGATACATATATATATATATATAAAGGCAATTTATTGGTGATTTAGATTCATATAAAGGTAACTTAGTAGAAATGGTAATACCAAAAATTATTGTTGATTTTATATTTTACGTTAAAAATATTGATTAACAATTAAATAGTTAGTTTAATTTTCAATACATATTTTACAGGGTTGAGCCATTTATTGCTTGTTTTTAATTAAGAATTTCGTGTATGAATAAAAAACACATGACAGATTTATTGGGAGAAATTGAAGTCTCACATTAACTAGAGATGTGATCTCAAAAGAGTATTTAATGAAAGGGCATCTCTGACCTTACCAATCGATTTTGTCGGATTGAGTTAGGCTCAACCAACGTTCCAAGAAGGTATCAGAGCCAATTCGATTTTGTAGGGTTGAGGTGTAACACCCCAATTTTCTTAGTATGTGTGCATATATGTTTGAATATAATGTAAATTATGTGTGTGCTCATTTTAATAATTAGACAAATTTTATTAGTATATTATTATTATTGTATTATTTTATTTTTAAATATTAGTCATGGGTTAATTTAATTATTTTAAATTATAAGTTGATGTCTTTAAGGCATTATATAACTTTCAAGTATCAAAATATATTTTATTGACATTTAGCTGTTGTTGCTAGTTATTAAGGAATTTCTTTAACTTTTCTTCTCTACATCCCTGGAGGTCAAACATTTGGGAGGCATTTGTTATAGTCAATTTTTGATTTTAAAATTGACTAGGTGGACATGTCACAAGAATACAGACTTTCAAAAGGAATGAAGGCTCAAGATACGAACTAGGATGAACTCGTACAAAATGGAAGAACTAGGACGAACTTGTACGAAATGGTACGAACTAGTACGGAATGGTACGAACTCGTAGGAAATGGTATGAACTATTATGAAATGGTACAAACTCGTAGAAAATGGTTAGAGGTAGTCCAAATTCATATGAAATGATACGAACTAGGACGAACTCGTACAAAATGGAACGAAATTGGACGAACTAGTACGGAATGGTACGAACTCGAAAGAAATGGTATGAACTAGTATGAAATGGTACTATCTCTAAGGAAATGGTTAGAGCTAGTCCAAACTCGTACGAAATGGTACGAACTAGGACGAACTGGTACAAAATGGAATGAACTTGGACGAACTTGTACGAAATGGTACGAACTGGTACGGAATGGTACGATCTTGTACGAAATGGTATGAACTAGTATGAGATGGTACAAACTCGTAGAAATTGGTTAGAGCTAGTGCAAATTTATATGAAATGATTAGCGAACTAGGACGATCTGTCATTGAACACTAAAGCTAGGGCTTTGGGCCTCAAATTTTTTTAAAGAAAAAGGGGCCCCAAAAAGTTGTTGTGATGTAATATTAATAAGAAAGTTTGCTTGGTATACCAAAGATAACAACAGCTCGTTTGGTTAAAGGGCCTCAACATTTTCAATGTCATGGGTTCTATCCCTATATTTGTTACTTTTGGTATTGTTTTTGATTTATTCATTTATTTGTTGTGTTCATAACATGCCATCGATTAGTTTTGTAAAAAAATGTCATTAATGGGTTCGATCCTCGCCTTGGGTATGGAACGCTTTAAATCCCTAGGCCAGCTGTCCCACCCTTCGAGGTGCCTCCAATCCAGTGAGGGGATTAGTCACTGCGTTCAGCGGTGGATGCCATGGTCTAGATAACACAAACCATTGATATTAAAATCCTTATCTAACATAAACATTTTTATTGGCTAAACAAAATCAACTTTTAATCCTCCTTTAACTATCTTATTATATATTTGTCATCTCCTACTAAAAAATGTATACTCTCTTCAGTATCTATTTTTAATTATTTTTTGACTGAAATGGTACTCTCAATATATGTTAGTTTAGTTACTAAATGTTCTTCATTTTAAATAATGTATTAAGATGTTTTTATGTGCATAAAGTTCAATTAAAATCTATATATATATATATATATATAACAATTGAGAAGGAATCTCATTTATTGCTATTCCACGTGGCACTCCTACAACAATTTGGTAATTAATATATTTTTTTGTAATTAATGCTATTTAGATACTATACATAATGAGGATGTATCTAGTGAGAAAGCTAATTTTATGTGAGAGTGAGAGGGTTAAATACTAACCATTGGATTTGGATAGATTCCTCAGATTAAAAAAGCATCATTAAAGCAGTCACGTGCCTCCCTTTTCTTTTTCTTTCTTTCATTCCCAAAAAATTGTACGGCGTGGTTAATTTCCTCTTCCTTCACAATGCTTCTCTATCGATCTCTCTCTTTCTCTCCTTTTTTTGTTTTCTCTGTTTGTTTCTCTTCACTTTTTTTTCTCTGGTTTTTTTGTTTGTTTCTTTCCTACTCTTTTTTTATTTATTTGTTGATTCTTTTTTGCAATCATATTTATATTTATATATCCAATAAGATTCATAATCATGAAATTATGTTTTAGAATGGGCATCTAAGACGCCGAGGAATTGGAATCACACCACTCAGTGTCTAGGACGAACTCGTACAAAATGAAACAAACTAGGACGAACTTGTACCAAATGGTGCGAATTAGTACGGAATGATACGAACTCGTAGGAAATTGTATGAACTAGTATGAAATGGTACAAACTCGTAGAAAATGGCTAGAGCTAGTCCAAATTCATATGAAATGGTACGAACTAGGACGAACTCGTACAAAATGGAACGAAGTAGGACGAACTTGTACGAAATGGTACGAACTAGTACGGAATGGTACAAACTCGTAGGAAATGGTACGAACTAGTATGAAATGGTACAAACTCGTTGAAAATGGTTAGAGCTAGTTCAAATTCATATGAGATGGGACGGACTAGGACGAAATGGTGCGAACTAGGACGAACTCGTACAAAGTGGGATAAACTAGGACGAACTTGTACGATATGTTACGAACTAGCACGGAATGGTACGAAGATCATAGGAAATCGTATGAACTTGTATGAAATGGTACAAACTCGTACAAAATGGAACGAACTAGGACGAACTTGTACCAAATGGTATGAACTAGTACGGAATGTTACGAACTCGTAGTTCGTATCATTTCATATAAATTTGAACTGAAAGGTTAGAGTTGTTTGTGGAATTCACAATCATGAGGCTCTTAAGACTATCCTTGGAGCGTCCATATTTGATGTGTTTAACAAGGCGGAGCGGTCGACTGTTGAGGAGCATTTGTGGTTGGGAGTGAAAGCACAGAAAAGTCTTGAGGCAATTAAGAAGAGACTTACCGACAACTGTAGTAACATTGCTCAGCTGTATAGAACCCGCAACAGTCTCCGGAAGGCAAAGAGAGGTAGTAGGACGGAGATGCAGGAGCTTTTGACACTTATTCAGGAGCATCGTTACTTGTGTTGGAGCAGACGGATTGAGGGAACTAATACTGTGGAGGTGATCATGTGGTCACACCCTGATAGTATTAAGTTATTGAGGATGTTTCCTCAAGTCTTGATTATGGGCTGCACTTTCAAGACCAACAAATATGCATTGCCTCTCCCCGAGATTGTTGGTGTCACTTCTACTGAGGTGACATTTTCTGTTGCTTTTGCTTATTTTGTCTAATGAGAGATATGATGACTACTTATTGGTGCTGCAGAGTCTAAGAGATTTGATGGTGTGTGATATCTCACTTCCTCAAGTGATCCTGACTGACAAAGAGGACAGATTGATGAAAGCTATTAGGATTGTGTTTCCCGAGCAACTAATTTGCTATGTTCTTATCACATTAACAACAATGTGCATGCTAGGATTAAGAAGGCGGTCAAGGGAGATAGGGTTGTATCATTGATGACACTTTGGCGTGACGTGGTTGAGTCTTCATTTGAGGATGAGTTTTATGAGGCATGAGTGATTTTGAAAAATCATGTACCGATAAACCCCACCTGATCAAATATGTAAACACCGAATACTTGTTTGCTCACAAGGAAAGATTTTGTGGACCGTGGACGGATAGAGTGCGACACTTAGGAAATACCACGACTAATAGGTACGTGTTTAGTATTTTTACGGTAGTTTGAAAAATCATGTACTGATAAACCCCACCTGATTAAATTTTTTTGACACGTGTTTAGTATTTTTAGCGTAGTTCAAAATTTTTTGACACGTGTTTAGTATTTTTACCGTAGTTTAAATATTTTTGACACGTGTTTAGTTATTTTACCGTAGTTTAAATTTTTTTGACAAGTGTTTAGTATTTTTACGGTAGTTTAAATTTTTTTGCCACGTGTTTAGTATTTTTATGGTAGTTTAAATTTTTTTGACACGTGTTTAGTATCTTTACCGTAGTTTAAATTTTTTGACACGTGTTTAGTATTTTTATGGTAGATTAAATTTTTTTGACACGTGTTTAGTATATTTACCGTAGTTTAAATTTTTTTGACACGTGTTTAGTATTTTTACGGTAGATTAAATTTTTTTGGCACGTGTTTAGTATATTTACCGTAGTTTAAATTTTTTTGACACGTGTTTAGTATTTTTATGGTAGATTAATTTTTTTTGATACGTGTTTAGTGTTTTTACCGTAGTTTAAATTTTTTTTGACACGTGTTTAGTATTTTTACCGTAGTTTAAATTTTTTTGACATGTGTTTAATATTTTTTAGGGTTGAGTCGATGCATTGGGCATTGAAGAGATCACTGGGCTCTAGTGGAGGTGATTTATGCAGAAGCTGGGAGCAAATGCATGGGATGATCGAATCACAAATTGATAAAATTATCGGCTCTTTTCAAAAGAGCATCACCCGTGTAGATGCCCATCACAACACTCCTTTGTACAAGGATCTACAGGGTTTGGTGTCTCATGAGGCATTGGATCATATACATCATGAGTTTAAGAGCATGTTGGATCAAGTAGGAGCCGATAAGACCCGTTGTGGTTGTGTGATTAGGGTTACTCATGGGTTACCTTGTTTTTGTGAGCTTGGTATGTTGCACGGACATGGCCTTCCAATCCCATTGGAGATGATTGGCTCTCATTGGAGGAGGCTGACTTTGGAGAGTATGGATGAGGAGCGGGTGAAACAAGCCTCAATTGACTGTGACTTAAGCTATACAATAGAGGAGGTTTGGAAGAAATGCGGTGACATGTCTCTTGAGGAGAGATGTGTATGAAAGAGAGGTCTTGATGACTATGTCTTCAAAAAAACTACATCAGATTTGAGATCTAAAATTTTGATCAACGGCTCATATTTCACCACGCCTATTATAAATAGGTCTTCAACATTGCCTTGTCATTCACAAAAACTCTAACTCCTTCTCTGCATCTTCTTCTACACCAACCACCCTACTCTGCATCTTCTCCAACATCTTCCCCACCTGAGAAAATGGAAGATCTATTGGAATGGCAGTTGTGCCCAACCCAGAGATCCTCAGACAAATTTCTAACTGCCCTCCATCGCCCTGGAACGGTCGAGAACAGGGCTGATGGTGTTTTCTTTAGGTCTCGCGACAACTACTTCTGTAGGCTGGACAAAAATATCACATTCAGAGAGTGGTGTAAAGACATCTCTCGTATACGTTACCACAAGTGCGTAGGTCTCCTAGACGGCACTCTCTCCTATGAAGCTATGGATATCCGCAGCGACAACGATGTTCGCGCAATGATGCAACATCATCGTAATGTTCCATTGGGACGTCAAATCCTGGAGCTGTTTGTCGAAACCATGCGCACACTGGAAGAGATCATTTATATTATGGTGAGCACGCTCCCAAAAAATCAGCAGTTTCGTTTAATTTTCTTCTGTTGTTTTTATCGTTTTCGTCTATTTCGAGTGTTATGTACGTTGTTTTTATCATTTTTGTGTATTTCGAGTGTTATGTACTGTTACGTTTTGTCATTGTAGAACGCGTTTTAATTTAATCGAATAAATGTTTGGTTTTTTAAATTTGCATTCCGAATTTACCTTAAATTGATTATAAATTCGGAATGGAATGAGTGAGGGGTGCACCATACGGATTTACAGCGTAAATTCGGAGAGCAAAATTTTGAAATTTCCAGATTTACGTCAAAGGGACGTAAATTCGGAATGAACGAATTTACGTCCCTTTGATGTACCGGATATTTCAAAATTTTGCTCTCCGAATTTACGCTGTAAATCCGGAAATTTCAAATTCTTTTTTTAAAAATGAGCGCATTTTCGTCCAAAGGGGGATTTATGGGGGTATGGATGATAAGGTGGGTGGTTCAAACAAAAACCTATATAAAAATACTTCAAATTGCAATAAACTTAATTTCTTACTATTAGAAAACGTAAGTTAAACTACTTAGAAAACAAAATAATAACAATGTTTGTTCAAAATGTGGTATCCACTATAACACACTTTAGGATCCCTTTTCTACTAAACCAATTCAACCAATAAGTTTCGCACTAAATGCAACAAAATATTTCTAACACACAAGTTAAACTAAGCAGGAAATAGTGTATCCATTTGCTCTGTACGAATCTTCACAAAGAATTCTGCCCAAAGCTGACGAATCTCCTTCTTCGGTACTCAGACTCGGATGTAATCACGTCCGGGGTACAAGTTGATGACTGCTTCTGAGATATTTGGGAGATGGACATCGATGGATGAAGATTGGCCTCGGAAGGTCCCAGGTGGCTTGACCATGCGCGCCGGGGGTGGTACCTGCAAGCACTCCGATGCTTAAGTCAGCGAGGGAAGAGAAGAGGTATGCAGGGGAATCAGAACGTACCTGGAATTGGAGGGGTGCACCTCTATTTATAGACGATAGTGCCTCACCTGAGTCGTCGGATATGGATACTTAGATCTTGACCGTTGGTTGTGGATGCCGGTTAGAGGAGTGTGAACCGGGTCTTGCCTTGTGCGGAACTGGGCCAGGCTCAAATCGTGTGGGGTTTAGCCCATTCCAGAACACTGGACCCCAAGTCGAGGTCGACCCTAGGTGTGTGGTCGGCCTCGGCTTGAATTGGACCGTTGCATTGGGATCAGGCATAATGATTATAGTGCCACGTGTCGATTTGCTATTGAGATGGCACAGAGGTGTGACGTTTGGGTAACCGAGGCGAAACCGTCATGATTGCTTATTAATTCCTTGAGTCAGTGATTTGACTGTTGCATTGATTGGACGTGTCGTTTCAGTTTTCGAGTTCCGGGAGTATATAAGCCTTCATTGGGTGAGCCAGAGAGTTTTCCGATCAGGGGTCTCGTTCATATCTCCGGCCACCGTCCTGAGTGGTACCTTCTTACCCCGAGTTCATCATTCATCGTAGCGAGATAAAAGTTCATCTTGATGTCAATCACTGAAGCCATGGGGTCGGCGTTGGGGGAGTCCGGTCTTGAAGCGAGAAGTTCTAATTTGGCAGCGAACGTGGTCGAGGCGACGTCTATAAATGTCGTTGGAGTTGCCGAGACCGAAGGTCTTCCCGACGAGCCGGAGCCGTACCACTGGGTATCTTCCGAGATTGCCAGCACCAAGGCAAAGTTCAAAATGCACTACGGTAGGTGTATGGACACCATGGGGATCCGAGTTCCCTTGACCGAGTTCCAGCAACGCGTGCTGGATCACCTATGGTGTGCTCCTTCCCAACTGGCCCCTAGTCCGTGGGGTTATGTCAAGACCTTTGAGGCCGTGGTGACTCACTTGGGGCGGCGTCCTACTGCGATGGTCTTTTTTGCCTTCTTCGAAATCTTTCACCAGCAAGAGAAGGGTGATGTTCTTCAACAAGGCCATGTCTGCCTGCGCGGCACCCGAGGCCGGTGCTTGACTTCAACGATTCAAACAAAGGTTTTAAATCCATTTTCTTCTTTGTGAAGGCCGTAAACCGAGAGGCTAAGAAGGTCATCGCCGATTATGAAGGTGCCGAGCTGATTAGGCCGTAGTTCCCTCTTTCATGGTCCGAGGTCCACTTATCTCGAGGGGCCAATACTTACTCCGTAAAACCGGTGTCTCTCTCCGGGGAGGATGCTGTTACTTTCTGTCTCTTGAACGAATGAGGCACAAGGTTGCATGATGCCGACGAGAGATTTAGCTGCGCTTCGATCATTGCAGCCTGGGTCGAATCCGAGGAGAAGCTGAAGTCTACCTTGGGTATTTTTTTGCTTTTTTCTCCCTTCCGTACTTGTTTAGTTTCTTCGGCGGCTTACCTTATAACTTTTTGTTGCGCTGTGCAGATTAACTGGCCGAGGTCCGGTCGTCGGTGATCAAGCCCTATTCTTCAAGCAAGGGTGCTTCTCGCCGGAAGCGGGCTGTTCCTTACCCTAATCCGGTGACAATCCTTGCTCTCTTCAAAAAAATTCAAAAAATCGATTGCTGAAGATGTCGGGCTTGAGTTTCCTTCTGCGGCTGAACTTGAGGCCTGCGGAAGGATTGCCGAGGCTGGGTTCAAATTGTATGAGAGGCTTCAACAGCGGGAGTTGGACCCCGAGATCTCGCAGCTCCAGACCCAGCCTTAGAGGGTGGAGACACAGAACCTTTGGGCAGAAGAAGACTTATTGGATCAACGGATCAAATTTAAGTACTGCCGGGATGAGAAAATTCCGGACCTACTTGAGGAAAATGACGTTCTGCGGATTGGAGTTTCTTGCCACCGCCGACGAGTAGATTTCTAGGCTTGAAGCTCAAGTAGTGGCCAATCAACCCGAGGCTCACCAAGCTGAAGTCTATGAAAGGAAACTTGCCGAGGTGGAGACAGAGAAAGCCGAGATTCAGGCCAAGATGGAGGCTTGCCATGTCGACCTAACGAGGGCGAGGGATGAGAATGATGTCGTGGCGGCCAGGATCAACGATTCCGTCGAACTCGACTTCACCCGTTGCAAAAGACTAGCGGAGGTGGTAAACCCCGAGATCCCTTTGGAGGTTCTAGATCCAGGTCAGAAGGTTTATGAAGGCTAGCGGGTTAAGCCGAGGCCTGACTTTGCTTTGGAGGAGGCCGAGGTTGTCTTCGAGTATCTTGGAGAAAAGGAGGAAGAAGTACCCGAGCTGGAAGAACCTAAGTTGTCTCTTCCCTTTGTAATTTTAGTTTGTTTTCGTGATCCACTTTGTAAATATGGACTTAATCCAGTTTGATTAATGAAGTTTCAGTTTGAATGAACACTGTTTTACTTAAGCAATTACTGTCTTATTTTTCATATGGATAATAAATTATAGATATCCGTGCAGTGAGATGTGAGAGACAAAATTTGAGATATTTACCTCGATCGTTATGCACCCTTGTCCCGAGGCCGCTCTGGGCTCTGTCCTCGGTCTCTGATGGAGCGTAGACCTCGATGATCAGAGAGATCTTTGGGCCAGGGCCGCTGTGGGCTCCTAGTCTTGGGTCTCTGATGGAGCATTCAGCTCGGGGATTAGAGACGTCTTCAAATCAGAGTCGCTGTGGACTTCTGTCTTTGGCGTCTGATGGATCAAAGAGCTCGGAGATTAGAGGTATATTTGTTTCGAAGTCGCTGTGGACTTCTTCCTTCGGCCTCTGATGGAGCGTTCTGCTCAGAGATCAGAGAGAAGGCGTACCCGCGCGGGGCGAGTTTGAGGGCCGCTGTGGGCCTCTCCCGCACCCCGTGATGGAGCGTGTGAGCTCGGTATCATGGAGGACGCTCTTTGACGGCCTCGCCTCATACCGTTGTCCGTCGAGTGGCCAGCTCGGGTCAGACTCGGGTGAGAGGATCGTTGCTATGCACCGGAGAACCTGCGTGTTAGAGAAATATATTCTAGGCAGTAATGTTAAACAATGTAGCGTATTTCTGCAATCTTTTCTTATTGAAAGACGGTTATAGTACATCATGTTGGTATATGTCTTTGTATACGTTCTGCACTCGATTTCGTGGATGCTCTCTTACTTCGGACAGGTTCGCTTCTTCCATATTGCAAGGGCTTGTTGCTTTTCCTCCCGGTTCTCTGAATTGAGGCCCAGATACTGACATCTTCTTGCCCCATCGAGGTCGACCGGGATTGTCACCAATTCGTTTTGATCTGACAAGAAGCTCATTTTGAGGTGCACTGTGGGGCGACCAACGATGCATTGGTATGGGTACAAGCATGGTAGCACCAGGAATCTCGTCTTCATGGTCTTTGAGAGCGCGTCTTCCCCGTAACTGACCCACAATTTTACGTATCCCAGTGGTTTGGTTCGGGAGTCGTTGAAACCTACCAGGTCTGAGCCATCATAAGTGGAGAGCTCGGCCTCAGATATCTTGAGTTTTGGGAGTAACTCCTAGAACAGAATATCTACCAAGCTTCCTTGGTTGACAAGAATCCTTTTTACCTCAACCCCGGTCCATATTCGATGTGGCGTTGGGCGCACCTCAAGAAATCGTCGAGTGTTTTTGGCTTGCGGAGGCCGACGCTGACATGAAACAATGAGCCCTTCCTGAGCCCGTGTCTCGTAAACATCATCCTCACATCGTCCAACAAGTGGAGTATATCGTCTGCCTCCTTGTTATAGCTTTCAGTGTAGTCCCTCAAAGACTCGTTCTCACCCTGGCAGTCCATCCTCAGTATATCCTCTGACTTGGGTTTCAATCTCGAGGCCGTATACCGGGCTGAGAACAGGTTGGTGAACTATTTCCATGATGAGATCGAGGCCGGAGGTAGGTCTCGATACCACTTCAGTGCACTTTCGGTCAGGGAAAGTGGGAACAGCTTGCAACGGACGTTGTTCGAGGCGTTACGATAGTCAAGAATCAGATCGAAAGTGTCGACGTGTTCATCGGGGTCCCCTTTTCCTTCGTACAGATTGAGCCGAGGTGGTTTCGCTAGGGATCTATGGATACGACAATTAGCAACTTTAGGAATGAATGGGCTCGCTTGCGAGCGTCGGTCTTGCTTTCTTGATTTCTTCTTATGGGTCTCCTTCTTTTGTGGGGAAGGGCTTTGGGAAGAGGATCAATCGGAGGAGGAGTTGCCTGAGTCGTTCATGGATTCTGACCTTGGCGGAGACGGTGGAGTTGGAGGTCTCCCGCGGTGCTTCTCTCGGCAAATTGGGGAGGTGCCGTGCTTGACTTCTTTTTGCCAAGGTGGACTTCAGTGTTGCCGAGATATGGCCATCTGAGGAGGAGAGGGCGGTTGCTGACCTGTGGGCCGAGTAGCGGCCGCTTGGGCAATGACAACGATCTTTGGTCGGGACTGCTCGTGTTGGATCAAGTCCCGGCTTCAACGTTCCAACATGTCAAGGAGGGGGCAGACAGCCTG
Organism: Astragalus glycyphyllos; assembly: GCA_963573325.1. Lineage (NCBI taxonomy): Eukaryota > Viridiplantae > Streptophyta > Magnoliopsida > Fabales > Fabaceae > Astragalus > Astragalus glycyphyllos. The sequence goes on along the minus strand of OY754312.1, from coordinate 48,434,452 downwards.
GATCTGGGCGGGAATGGCATCTGTAGGTGGAACTGGAGCTAGCGGCGGAAGCCTGCTCGAGGTTGGGATGACTGATGCTTCCTCGTATGGTAGAGTTTGAACGTGACCTTCAGGCATTTCCGCGGCTTGGAGTGGAGATGGAGTGCTCGTTGCTTGAGCCCGAGACTGAGCTCGGGATGGGGGACGTCCTCGCAGAGCCATGATTCAAGCTAAATCGGATATTGTGTGCGGATGTAGAGGAGTTTTGGAAGAAAGTGATTATGCTCCCACTGTGGCCGCCATTGTTCGGTACTCGGACTCAGATGTAATCACGCCCGGGGTACATGTAACCAGGCTCGGGATGGATGAAGATTGGCCTCGGAAGGGCCGAGGTGGCTTGACCATGCACGTCGGGGGTAGTACCTGCAAGCACTTTGATGCCTAAGTCAGCGAGGGAAGAGAAGAGGTATATAGGGGAATGAGAACGGACTTTGAAATGGAGGGGTGCACCTCTATTTATAGACGAAAGTGCCGCACCCGAGCTGTCAGATACAGATGCTTAGATCTTGACCGTTGGGTGTGGAGCCAGGCCCCAATCGTGTGGGTTTTGGCCTAGTCCGGAACACTCCTCAAGTTCCTTATCAGTGTATGACTTTGGGTTATCAAATACCTACAAGTTTAAAAGTGACTCAAACCAATTAGATTTCAAAATTTTATACCTTCTCCCAATTATCAACAATACCGGCACTCACACATAAACTTCATCACATAATACCCAAAATGAAAATTATTCGACTGTATTGGCATCTACACAAATGAATTAACAAAGTTAACAAAAGAAGAATATAATATATATCATATATCATATTTCATATTTGAATTCACTCAAAAATAAATCAACCGAATATTTTAAACTACTTACTATAGGGTACAACCACTTGATGGCCGATGTAGAATCCCCTTTCACAGCTCAAATAACAACATAAAATAAAATAGTTATAAAATTTCAAGCCGAATACTACAATCTAAACCATGATAAACAATTAAAAACTTACTTGCTAAACATTTCTTTGATTGCTTTGCTTGCTTGGTGACTGTTTGTGTCCAAACTCAAGAGAGAGAGAAAGATGTACCTCCCGGTGTTGGATGGCTTATCCGAGGTAGTTCTTCGTTTGAGGTGGAGCTGTCTTCCATTCGAGGTGGAACTTTGTCCGAGTTGGCGAGGTCTTCCATCTGAGGAGGAAGTGCCCGAGGTCAACCTTCAAGTGTCTAAGGCAAACCTCCAAGTGGCTGAGGCCAACCTTCAAGTGGCTGAGGCCAACCTTCAAGTGTCCGAGGCCAACATCCAAGTGGCTGAGGCCAACCTTCAAGCCAAGGCTGAGGTCAGCGGTGGTGAAACCTGCAAAGAGACTCCGACGCTCAAGTTAGAGAGGGAAGTGATAATGAGCAAAAGTTAGGAGAAAATGAATTGTGTACCTTTTGTCTTGGGTGGAGGCCTATTTATAGGTGCTAGGATGGAGTAAGGAGTGCTTTGGTGCACAAGGAAGAGGTGAGATCTAAGCCGTTCAACTTGGCTGCACGATCTCCATCGTTCTTGAGGCATGGCACTCAGATTGCCAATGATGTGAGTTCCTCGGTGTGTTTGGACCACCAAGTTGGGCCCAAAATCTGGATTGGGCTTGAGGCTAGGCCGGAACAGTAGCCCCCCAAGTCGAGGTCGGCCGGGCAAGGCAAGGGCGGCTTCGGCTTGAGATGCCATGTGTAACGTAGATAATAGTCGGATGCATGAGAGAGATAGAGATACCTGAAGTGAGGCTTGGGCGTTTGGCCTTGATTTCCGGAATCATTGTGGATCCATCTGCAGAATCGCTGTGGATCCGTCTGGCTCTTGACTGAGCATTGAAGCTCTGAGTCAAGAGGGTTCGAAGTCGTAAGGACTCCTTCCTCGGTCCCTGATGGAGCTGAGCTCGGAGATCAGGGAGGAGGCACAATCGCACGGGGCAAAAGAGGGCGAAGCAGCAAGGACTTCTTTCTTCGGCCTCTGATGGAGTTCCGAACTCTGACATCAGAGGGAAGGCCTAGGGCAGCTGTGGGCCTAGGCGTGCTCCATGACTGAGCATTTAAGCTCAGAGTCAGGGAGGACAGAGTCGCTGTGGACTTAGGCGTGCTCCATGACTGAGCATTTAAGCTCGGAGTCAGGGAGGACGGAGTCGCTGTGGACTTAAGCGCGCTCCATGACTGAGCATTTAAGCTCGGAGTTAGGGAGGACGGAGTCGTTGCGGACTTAGGCGCGCTCCATGATTGAGCATTTAAGATCGGAGCCAAGGAGGATGAGTGTGTCGTTCTTTGACAGACTCGGGTGAGAGGGGCGTTGTAAAGAGCTGGGAGCTAGTGTCGCCGAGGATCCTGCAAGTTAGGAAGACTAAAGTGGCTAAGTGTGAAGCCTGACTAAAGAGGAATGACTGAGGCCAAGGCTGATCTGGAGCGCGACAGATGATGAGAGGCTGAGGCCAAGGTTGATTAGAAACTTGGCCGAAGATAATAAGCTGAGGCCGGGGTTGAGCTGGAGCACGACTGGAGATAATAAGCTGAGGCTAGGGTGGAGCTGGAGCCCAGCTGAAGATAACAAGCTGAGGCCAGGGTTGAGCTGGAGCCCGGCTGAAGATAATAAGCTGAGGCCGGTGTTGGGCTGGAGCCCGGCTGAAGATAATAAGCTGAGGCCGGGGTTGAGCTGGAGCTCAGCTGAAGATAATAATCTGAGGCCAAGGTTTATTAGAAACCTGGCTGAAGATAATAAGCTGAGGCCGTGGTTGAGCTGGAGCCCGGCTGAAGATAATGAGCTGAGGCCGGGGTTGAGTTGGAGCCCGACTGAAGATAATAAGCTGAGGCCGGGGTTGAGCTGGAGCCCGGCTGAAGATAATAATCTGAGGCCAAGGTTGATTAGAAACCTAGCGAAAGATAATAAGCTGAGACCGGTGTTGAGCTGGAGCCCGGCTGAAGAAAATAATACAAGGCCAAGGTTGATTAGAAACCTCGCTGAAGATAATAAGCTGAGGCCGGGGTTGAGCTGGAGCTAGGCTGATGATAATGAGCTGAGGCCAGGGTTGAGCTGGAGCTCGACTGAAGATAATAAGCTGAGGCCGGGGTTGAGCTGGAGCCCGGCTGAAGATAATAAGCTAAGGCCGAGGTCTACTTCGACTTAGACATTCAAACGTGTCTTGAAAGAAGCCGGACTTGAAACCCGGCATCCGAGTTTCACGGCCGCGTATGAGAAGAGACCAATGAAGCTCCCACTGTGGTCGCCAGTGTTCGTGTCCGAACTCAAGAGAGAGAGAAAGATGTACCTCCCGGTGTTGGAAGGCTTATCCGAGGTAGGTCTTCGTCTGAGGTGGAGCTGTCTTCCATCCGAGGTGGAACTTTGTTCGAGTTGGTGAGGTCTTCCATCTGAGGTGGAAGTTCCCGAGGCCAACCTTCAAGTGGCTGAGGCCAACCTTCAAGTGTCCGAGGCCAACCTCCAAGTGGCTGAGGCCAATCTTCAAGCTAAGGTTGAGGTCAGCGGTGGTGGTACCTGCAAAGAGACTCCGACGCTCAAGTTAGAGAGGGAAGTGATAATGAGCAAAAGTTAGGAGAAAATGAATTCTGTACCTTTTGTCTTGGGTGGAGGCCTATTTATAGGCGCTAGGATGGAGTAAGGAGTGCTTTGGTGCACAAGGAAGAGGTGAGATCTAAGCCGTTAAACTAGGCTGCGCGATCTCCATTGTTCTTGAGGCATGGCACACAGATTGCCAATGATGTGAGTTCCACAGTGTGTTTGGACCACCAAGTTGGGCCCAAAATCTGGATTGGGCTTGAGCCCAGGCCGGAACAGTGACATAAGGAACACATCTAGACCATAATATTTTGCTTCGAGCTTAAGAGAATTACAGATGTATGGTGAGTTGACTTGATTATTGTTCAAGTTCTCCTTGATCTAGCATATTGTTCCGGACTAGGCCAACAGCCAAGTACTTGGGCCTGGCCCAATCCGAGCATGCTGTCAAAAGGCAAAGCTGGACTCCATCGTAGTGGCGACCCGTATCCAACGAGCGGGACTTGTCCGCCTAATCCAACGGTCCAGTACAATGCCGCGCTCTATAAATACAAGACTCATCCACCATTTCCATGTACGCGCTCATTCCTTTCTCAAATTACCTCTTCACTTCCCTTGCTGACTTAGGCATCAGAGTGCTTGCAGGTACCCCACTCGAGGTGCGGGAGAAGACCACCTCGGCCAATCCGAGGTCCAAGCTCATTCACCCGAAGTCAACATCTCATTCTCGCGGAACGCTCTAATCCGACATCACATCCCGTACTCCGGTACCGAACACATATTATGAATGGCATATATCCTCATCCATGGAATTACATATATCTAGCATAATATTAATGCAGCAAATAATGACATATAGTTTGCTCCAATATAAGTAGCACACAAGCATGAAAGAACCTACCATTAATGGATGAGAGTGGTGCTACTTTTTCATGGAAAATGGGATTGTAATGCTCAGGATGTGCATAGCAGTCTGCCTACTTGACATAGAAGAAATCAGTGTTACACATATTGAATTGAATCAACCTAAGGAACTTGATTGTGAAGAATGAAAAAATAGATTTCATGCTTTTCTTCACCAACAGAAATAACAGCAGCCTTAGCAGCAGCCAAAGAGGGGTACATATAAGATGATCCCAATGAAAGAAAAGGTGTTAATTATCCAAGACTCAAAAACCCTAAATAGAAAACATAACAAATTAATCAAAGTTTAAAAATCAATCACTAGAAAAAGCCACGCAAGTTGATAATATGATAATTAAAATTAAGGTGTGATGAGAAACATACGAAGTCCTAATCCACTTAAAAAGTTAATCATTCCAACTCTGCCAGCAAATTTTCCAAATGCAAGTAACCTTTTCCCGTTTCCCCCAACAATCACTTCTGTTCGGTACCGGAGTATGGATTGTCACGTCGGATTGGAGCTTGCCGCGAGGATGAAAGATTGACTTCGGGTCATCGAGCTTGGACTTCGAATTGACCGAGGAAGTCTTCTCCCGCGCCTCGGGTGGGGTACCTGCAAGCACTCCGATGCCTAAGTCAGCAATGGAAGAGAAGAGGTACTTAAGAGGGAACGAATGCGTACCTGAGAATAGGGAATGAACCATGTATTTATAGAGCATGGCGGCGTTTTCGGATCGTTGGATGGACTGGGCATGTCCTGGCCATCAGATGCGGGTCTATCGTTGATACGGGTGAGCGGGGTATGGTAATGACTAGGCCCAACGTTCTTTAGGTTTGACCCAATCCAGTGGCCCCCAAGTCGAGGTCGGGAGGTGCTATGATCCAGCCTCGGCTTACTATAGGTTTCTTGGGAGGATTGGTGATTATGGCACCACGTGTCCTCTGATCAGGTGACATTTTGGGAAACAGGGGTCATCATTTCGGTTCCGTTTCCCATGTCAGAATCTGAAGAGATGCATTGATTAGATGCGACGGTTTGTTTTCCGAGCCTCTGTGGTATATAAGCTCAGCGTGAGCTCTTCTCTCTCTTTACTTGTCATTTTAGAGCAAGCAGAGATTCTTCCTGGTGCGAGGTTAGTTGCAAATTTTCCCAGAAACCTTTTCGATTTCAACTTCGCTTCTAAGATCACGAATTCTTCCCGATGTCGAATGTCAAGGGGCCAAGTTCATCTGTGGGAGAGCAGAGAATATGTAGCCCAGAAGGGTCTTCACAAATTTTCGCTCTCGAGGCCCGTGGCTCCAATGAGCCGCGGCCTGACACTGCTGAGTACCAATTTGACCCAAGTATATACAACTGCCTTGGCCGAGTTTGAGAAGTATATTGTCGTGCCTGAAAAGCAAAACTGGCACCTGGAGAACGCAGATCAATTGCCGGCTTGCACAACACTGCCCAAGAAGGAGGTTGGGTACTTCTATAATGCGAGGTGTCTGCACACTATGGGAATCCGGATCCCGCTGTCCGAGTTCCAGCAAAGGGTGCTGGATTACTTACAGGTGGCTCCTTCTCAGCTGGCCCCCAATGCCTGGGGGTACGTCAAATCGTTCGAGGACGTGATGGTCTACTTAGGGCGAACTCCGTCGGTCCGGGTCTTCTTTGCCCTTTTTGACGTGTTTCGTTAACCAGATAAAGACGAACCTACCCGACATGGCCATGTTTGTCTTCGAGGTGTCCGTTACCAAGCCTTCTTCTGTCTGGTTAATGATTCCAACAAAGGGTTCAAGGAGCGCTGCTTCTACGTCCGTGCTATGAATAAAAAGGCAAAACAAGCCATTACTGACTACGACGGTCGTGAACTGGTGGGGACCCACTTCCCGCTGTCCTGGGACGATCACCACTATGATCATGCCAACAGTGCCTTCTCGGTGGCCTCGAAGTCCTTGGTTGGTGAGGAGGCCGAGAGCTACAAGCTTCTGAAAGAATGGGGTGTGAAGCTCGAGAAGGTCGGGCTAAAGTTCAACTGTGCCGACATCATCGAGGCCGGAGCCAAGTCTGTTGCCGAGCTCCGATCACTTCTAGGTAATGTAGAGTAATCCGAAGTCTGGTTCCCGGTTCCTTTATCTTGAGGTCTTGACTAACCCTTGTGTTTTTCTTGTAGATGTGCTGGCAACCTGCCCCGCTCCTGACCCTAATGCCGAGGTTCCGCTCAAAAAGTACTCTTCCAAGCGGAAGAAGGGTACAGGTCCTTCAAGGAAGCAGGCTGCTACGGTCACGGATGACCTTCCTCCTAAAATAATCAATTCTCTTCAAGAACATCCTACTTTACTGCTGAGGTTGTGGCTGAACTTCCTTCCGAGGTCCCTTCTGATTCCGACCTGGAAGCCTGCCTTAGAGTAGTTGAGACTGCTCTTAGGTTGTTTCAGGAACTGGAGGTGATGGAGTCGGACCCGGAGGTTTTGAAGCTTTTGTTGGCGGTTGGAGAGGGCTGAAGCCATTAACTGCGAGCTGGAAGTGGATCTCCTGGGCCGGACTGATAAGCTGGAGTACTGCTGGGATGTTCAGATACCGGAGCTCATACTAGAGAACTGTATCCTTTGGGCTACCATTAGCTCCCTTTCTTCGGCCGAGGAGCAGATTGCCAGTCTTGAGATTTAGTTGCAATCGGACTGAGATGAGGCAAAAGAGGCGGAAGAGATCCAGGTTCGTCTTGTGGCGGCTAAGGCCGAGGAGGCCCGAGTCAGGGAGGAGGTCGATGCTCTTCAAGCCAAGGTCGAGAAACTGAGATGCGAGTGTTCTGCCGCCGAAGCCAAGGTGGATAATTCGGCTCTGCTTGGTTTTGACAGATGCAAAAGCCTTCTATCTCTGGTGAGTTCGGACTTACCAATGGATCTGTTGGTCCCTCAACACAAAATATTTGAAGGAAATCTTGTCAGGCCGGTGTTGGGTGTCTCTTTAGAAGATGCTGAAGTGCTTTTCTTTAGCTTCGGTGCGGAGATGTCAAAATGAAGGAACTCCTAGCCTCTTGTTATATTTGGTATATGTAAATATTTGCCAGTGGCCCCCCTTTTGTAATATATTATGACATCAATGAAATTTCACTTTATTTCGAAGCATTTCGTTATTTGTTTACTTTTGCTTGAGAGTGACTAAGAATGAGATGAGAGTGGCCGAGGCCGAGGTTAGAATTACCTGAGTTTCTCTACTTGAACTGTTGTAACCTCCCTATGGTGGTCTCTGATGGAGCGCGTGCCTTGGAGATCAGAGAAGTCTTTGTCCCCTGATGGAGCGCGGAGCTCGGAGATCAGGGGAGTCTTTTCCCCCTGATGGAGCGCGGGGCTCAGAGATCAGGTGAGTCTTTCACCTCTGATGGAGCACGGGGTTCAGAGATCAGAGGTCCCTTCGGCCTCTGATGGAGCACAGCGCTCGGACACCAGAGGGAAGGTATTTGGTCGAAGCCGCTGGGGACTTCTTCCTTCGGCCTCTGATGGAGCATTTGAGCTCGGAGATAAGAGGGAAGGCAGCTCGCTTGAAGCGAGATTTAGGGTCGCTGTGGACCTGAGCCGCTGTGGGCCTTGGTGCACCTCCCGACTGAGCATTCAAGCTCGAAATCGGGAAGGACATGGGCCTCGCCTCAAACCGTTGTCCGTCGAGTGGCCAGATCGGGTGGGACTCGGGTAGGAGGGGTTTCGCCGGAGCCGGAGAACCTGCGTGTTAGTTCATGTATAGCAATAAAAATAGAAAGTGAAGGCATACTTCTACAATCTTTTTCATTGAAGACAAGGATTAAGGTCGGGTACAGTTTAATGCTTAGTTTCCTGTCCTCTTTAATTCCTTTCTTGGGCCGTCACCCCTACTGCTCTTTCTTGGCCTCCGGGTTGGCTATAGTAAGTGCCTGCTGCTTTTCATTTTGACACTCCGACTTCAAGCATAGGTATTGGCACCTCTTTGCCTCGTCGAGGTCTACGAGGACCGTGACCACATCTTTCTGCTCCGAGAAGAATCTAATTTTGAGGGGGACTGTGGAGGCTATGGCCCTGAGCTTTCCCAACGTCGGTCGGCCGACAATGCAGGGATACGAGGAGGGGCAAGACAGTACCAGGAACCTTGTCTTTATGGTTTTTGACAACTTGTCTTCTCCGTAGGTTACCCTCAGCTTGAGATAGCCTAGAGGTCGGGTTTTGGAACCATTGAATCCCACCAGATCGGATCCTTCGTATTCAGATAGGTCGTTCTCAGAGATTTTCAGCTTTGGGAGCAGTTACTTGAACAGAATGTCTACCGAACTCCCTTGGTCGACCAGGATCCCTTTCACATTGACCCCGGCTAAGACTGCCGAAATGACCAAGGGGATCTCCTCGTTGGGCTTACCTCGGAGGAGATCCGAAGTTGAGGACCTCCTGCTAGCGACGCTTTATGGATCGCTTAGTCCTTCTAACCTCCATGGAATAGCCCCCCATGATGACCATAGCTACGGGCCGTGGCCGCTGGGACCTCGGCATTTCCTCCGCGGAGTCGCTACTATCTGCAGGAGATTTGGCTACCTTATTGACTGCGGTTTTAGACTTCCGGGGTGAGTGCTTGGGAGACCTCTCCCTTTTCTTATCGTCCGACCTTAGATACTATTTTAGCTTTCCCTTCTGAATCAGGTCTTCAATGTCATCCTTTAGCACCCTGCAGGCCTCTGTGTCGTGACCGCTGCTCCGATGGTACCTGCAATAAGCCTTTTTGTTGGTGTTCCCGCGCGAATGGATCGGAGCGGGCCTCTTCATATCCCGGAACTCGGTGCTGGTGCATTCAGCCAGGATTCTCTCCCTCCTGGCGTTGAGATCGGAATACTCAGCATGTCTTCCGCGCTACTCTTTCGTGCCGGCCCCAGAGTCCTTCTTGCCTTTCCCTTTTAACCGCTCTATGTAGTCCCTTAGGGATTCCTTTTCCCCTTGCCAGAACCCCTGCACCACGTCCTCCGACTTGGGTTTTACCCTCGAAGCGGTGAAGCGAGATGAGACCAGCTTTGTGAACTGCTTCCAGCCCGAGATTGATGCCGGAGGTAGGTCTCGATACCATTTTAAGGTGCACTTGCTCAGGGAAATAGGGAATAGCTTGCATCGGACATGGTCTGAGGCATCACGGTACTCCAGCATCAGATCGAAGGTATCCACATGTTCGTCAGGGTCGCCTCTGCCGTTGTATACATTCAGCCTGGGAGGCTTTTCCAGGGATTTTGGGATTCGGCAGTTAGCGATCTCGGGAATAAAGGGACTAGCTCGGGATTTTTCCATTCTTCTTTTTGGACTTGCTTTTATGGTTTCCTGGTCTGCGGGGAGAAGAGTCTCGGGACAATGAGGACGAGTTGGAGGAAGGGTTTTCCGAGCTGCCAGAAGATTCTGACTTGGTGGTGACGGCGGAGTCGGAGGTTTGCCACGTCGTTTTTCTCTGCGAACTGGTGGTGAAATGTCGCTCGGAATGTCGTCTGGGGGAGGCGAGGTCCGACGTCTCCGCGAGACTACGGTCCGAGGTGGAGACTGTGGGAGTCGGTCGATGGGCTGGAGTTGGGCCGCGGTAGCTCGAGCGATGGCGGCTATCTCCTGCTGCATCAAACCTTGGCTGCTTCGCTCTAGCACGTCAAGGAGTTGGCTGACAGCTTGAAGTTGCGCTGGAATGGCATTGACCTACGGCACTGGGGCAAGTGGTTTAAGCCGAATAGAGTTGGGAACTGTTGGGACTTCCTCAAGAACGGTCTGAACGTGACCCTCAAGAGTAGCTTGGGGTTGGACCCCGGGGTTAGCACTCTTCACCCGAGATTGGGATCGGGTAGGTGGTCATCCTCGCGGAGGCATGTTTGACTGAAAGTGAGTTCATAAGCGAATGAATAGCTCCCACTGTGGTCGCCAATGTTCAGTACCGGAGTACGGATTGTCACGTCGGCTTGGAGCTTGCCGTGAGGATGAAAGATTGACTTCAGGTCGTCGAGCTTGGACCTCGGATTGACCGAGTTAGTCTTCTCCCACACCTCGGGTGGGGTACCTGCAAGCACTCCGATGCCTAAGTCAGCAAGGGAAGAGAAGAGGTATTTAAGGGGGAATGAGTGCGTACCTGAGAATAGTGGATGAACCATGTATTTATAGAGCATGGCGCCGTTTCCGGACCGTTGGATGGACCGGGCGTGTCCTGGCCATCGGATGCGGGTTGATCAATGCATTTTAATGCACTCTTTAAAGCTTTGCATTTGGTGTTTTTAATTGTGTTTGGTTCCTAATATTTAAGCCTTAGCACGTTTCTAGACTTTGGGTCTTAATTGAGCGTTATAGCAAATTATTGATTAATTCCTGTTTTTATTGCATATTGACCCCTGTCTACTCTGCAGGCCATAACTTTGGCTGTGCGAGCATGCGGAGAAGTATATCAAAATAGAGAAATTCATCATACCTTGTTGAATTTGGACCCTCTCATGCTCATTCTACGATTGATTTTCATTGCTTCTTTATCCTCTTTGATTCTTTTTAGCTTAGTTCCCCTTAGAATTATCCCACCTTGACCTTGGCCCCATTACAACCCTTATAAAGGCCTTTTGATCTTATGTGCATGTGTTCTTCAGTGTGGATGTTAGAAGCTTGTCAAGCATATGGTAGTGCTAACTTTCATTGATGTGCTTATTATATATGTGAGAGTAAACACAAGCCTAGACACTTGAGTGATTGAGCGCATTACTTATACATATCCTGTGAGGACTCATCACTTATGATTCATTCTTTGGAGCTCTATTCTCTTGTTTGCCTTGATGTAATTAAGTGCTATCTCTGATTGTCATTCTCCTTGAAGCCTAGGAAAAGTGTTTATCTTATGACTTTGCATTCTTTGGGTTCAGTGAAAACTCATGCATAGTTTTTGTGTCTTGTTTTGTGTGTTTTGCCCGGAGTGCAAAAGCTTAAGTGTGGGGGAATTTGATCAATGCATTTTAATGCACTCTTTAAAGCTTTGCATTTGGTGTTTTTAATTGTGTTTGGTTCCTAATATTTAAGCCTTAGCACGTTTCTAGACTTTGGGTCTTAATTGAGCGTTATAGCAAATTATTGATTAATTCCTGTTTTTATTGCATATTGACCCCTGTCTACTCTGCAGGCCATAACTTTGGCTGTGATTATCCGATTGAGGCGTGCGAGCATGCGTTGGAAAGCTAAGGAATAGAGCTACAATTCTTCTGTTGATCTCGAAACCCAATTCTGAAGTATTTAATGTCAAAACTTCGAATTACCGAAGCAGTTTAGTCAATTACGGGTTTATGGGCCAATTACTATTTTTATCGGGCTTTTATCCAAGAACCCAGTTAGTGGATTAGGGTTTTCGTTTTGTCCTAGTTAAATACACTATTCAGAGTCGTTTTGGCTCTGTTACGCGTTATTATACAATTTTGAGGATTTGGTAGCGTATCCTCCATGGAAGCTTAAAGCCCTAGATCAATCTATTGGTGAAGGGTGTTGCTGTAAGGATTTTGAGGTTCGGTGCTTAATGTTTATATCGTTTTTATGGTTTTAATTCTTTCTCTATCAATTTCATCTCCGCAATTTTTGCTGCAAATTCGGTTTGTGTTTTGCTTAATTACTCAAACTCTGTGATTTGCTTATGTGATTCATTTTATGATTCAGTTTTGCTTAATCACTTAATCATGATACTGTTTTGCAACTTTCATTATTCAAACTATTTTATCGCTTGTTTAATATAGTTTGGATAGGAATTGATAGAGTCTATGACGCTTGTTTATAGGATTGATAGAATTCAGTTATGATGTTAATTGTGTTACTGGCGCTCGCTCACTATCACGATTGATTGAACACACTGTTTTGACGCTTGCTTTAAAAAGTGCGGATTCGTATAAACTGACTGGCGCTTGTTCACTTAGTTTATGATCAATCAAGAATTATCAAACCTTGCATGAATCTTAATTTTAGAACCGATGAGAAATCCAAGAAGCACACTTGAAACCAATGGATTGATTGTTTATCTTTAATTGATTTTTCTTCATTAAACATCAAACTCTTTTCCTCAAAAAACCCCCTTTATATTGTTACTTTCGTTCTTGATTCTGGTAGTCCTTAATTCAGAGGTCCTTGAGAGACGACCAAGGTTACTTACCTTGTACTATATTTTATATATTTAATTATTTTGACCCGCGTACGACCGCTGATCACGGGTCTATCGTGGATACGAGTGAGCGGGGTACGGTAATGGCCAGGCCCAACGTTCTTTAGGTTTGGCCCAATCCGGAACAAGTTCATAGTCATATAACGATGCCATCTCAGCTAGAATCTACAACAAGAGAAAAACAAGTTAGAAGCAGCACAACACAAATTTGAAGTTGATCAAATAGATTTGAAAGAGAGAGAGACCTGATCCAACAAAGGCATGTTTTCTTTCTGTGCTTTATGGGTATGAGTGAAGAACGCATAATGCTCTATCTGGTAATATCATCTTTAATTGCATATCACAATACTAATTAATTTATCGATCAACTAATTTTTTTTTTAGCAAAAGAAAGGGTTATAAAACCTCGTTAAAACCTTCTGATACAAAATCATTCTTAGGGAAAAAAATCTAAAAGGAAAAAGCATGGAAGGAAAGCTACCTTTGGTTGTTTGATACCAAGGATGAGACCACATGGTGACAAGTCTTTAGAAATTTCACAGCCAACTTCTAGATAGAGAGCATCATGATGAATTCTCTTAAGCCTACTCCCGAAGCAGTTAAACACCTGAAGCAAAACATTTGAAGTTCATGTTGCAATTCATCAATTAAACAATATCTTATACAGCCTAGGGTCTATCACAAGCTTCCACTCTACCAGAAGATTTATTAATGGAATCAAATGAATCTGAATTCTCAATCCAAGATTCTTTGGTGATCCAACTCAATGGCAGCACTAAAGTGTCCCAAATTTCTTCCTGCATTAAATTTGCAAGTGAGAGATGCTCTATCAATTTCTAAAAGGGAAATAAAATTGAAGGCATCAATTACATTTCAATGTGTTATGAGTAAGTTGTAACAAAAGATTGCTTCAGTTAAGGAATAAAGCTAATTCAGCATAGAGGGTAAGCAACATGTACTCCAAAGACCAAACAAACTCCAAAACACAGCAGCAAAAGAACTATTTTTGATATTCAAGAAATATATCAGCAGATGTAGGCCTCAATTTGGGAAATCATTCAACCAATCCAAGAGAGAACACTTAAAAAGTGAATTAAGTGATTAATGTTTAATTTACTGCCCAAATAAAGGAGAACAAATATCAACAAATACAGAAAACTACACATGTATGTAAGGGGAAAGATTACCCCATTATCAGTTCCAAATCACTTTTATCTACACTCACCAAAACAAACTATTCAATATACTCATAAATCAGCACAAAAAAATGACGAGTTAGAAAAATTAGGGTTTCAAAACAAACTAGGAGTAGAATACAATCCAGGTGCGACGGAGAAGATATCACAAAGATATAGAAAAGGGGGTCGTTCTAAAAATTTAGGGTTTCAATGTTTTTTGCACCAAAAGTGACGGCTAGGAAGGCGACATTGAGCAAGGCGACGACAAGAGTTGAGAGGAGTGATGGCGAGGAAAACTTAGGTGTTCGTCGCGTGAGAGAGCGAGAGCATCGGGTGAGAGAAGAAGCAGTGAGGACGAGGATGAAGTGACGTGAGTACCATGCGAGGATGGTTAGCACACGACTGCGAGAAGAAGCAGGAGAGAGCAATGGGAAGGCGACGTTCTGAGAGGTCTAGATCTAGATCATGTCAAGAGAAGTCTTCTTCTTTGGTCAATATGTTCAAAATTGTTTATGTTTGTTTCAAGGGTTCTCAACTATGATGCTTCTCATAAGCATATACCTTCGTGAGATTTGGTTGGAGATGAAGTAAAACTATATTTTTCAGTTTTGGTGTAAGGGAAGAAGACATTGCCCTAGGGTTTCTCCTTCCATTTGTCTTCTTTCTTCTCCCAAGACAACTCTCTCTTCCTTTCCATATTCTTTATTTCTAAAATATTCTGAAATGTTAAGATTATTGATAACTCTTTTTTATAAAGTACTACTGTGTTTAATTAGCTAAAATATGCGGTTTAGTGTAAAAGAAGATTCAATTCTGGTTTGGAGTCATTTGGCCCTTTAGTGCCCTATTTTGTGTTTTTATGTGTATTTCATTGCTGCAGCATAGGTGCCGCATCACGTGGATTTCAGCGCCTGCAAGCTGTCGAAAAGGACAGACACGTCCTGTAGCAGGGTATGGGTACTATTATGCCAAGAATATTCCATCTATGTACTTGTACTCCTAGGCACACATAATGACAAAAAGAGCCTCCAAATGATATTTCTTGGATTACTAAACCCTAGCACTACAAAGGGAGATTATCTTCCTCATTTTGGAGGCTGGTTCAAAAAGGAGGCAACGTTTAGACATAGTCTTTCTCTCCATTTTCGTTTCAAGTTCCATTTTCACAATAAAAATAGAAATTCTGCACAACAGTGCCGGGAGTGATGCTGCAGCAATACACGAGCTGACTTACTTGAAGATTTTCGCGCATTTGGGAGCTGATCTGAACCTCCATGCTACTGTTCCTTGAGTCAATCTTCAGTCTACCTCTTCTTAGAATATTTCTTCTTTGTGTTTTCGCATTTATGGCTTTAAACATTATGTTTAAGTTGCATTTCTTGTGTTGTTTGCTCATCATGAGCTAAATACTCTTAGTTGGGTTGCTTAGATCTATGAAATGAAGTCTTAGTGTGTTTAATGTATGTATTTGTTGTTTAGCATTTTTATCCTTTGTATAATACAAGTTCAATTTATAAATTCAGACATGGTTTATAAATTGATCTCAAATAATAATATGGATCATGGTTATTAAAGGACACTTTGATATCCTTGCTTAAAACCTAGACATAGGAGGGAAAATTTCATAGGGTGAATACCGTGAGTGCGTAATAGCCCGGGGTGGATCTATCTAGAGCTTAGACATAAGTGCTTGTAAAGAAGCCCTGTAGAAAAGTGACTGAAAAGCACATACTATATGCTACAGCACCCAGTGCTGCAGCATCAGATATAGTATTAGACTGTTATAATGACATTGCATAGTGAAAGGCATTCCAGCTTACTCTCTTTCTGAATTTCTACTGATCCTTTATTTTACTTACAGTTTGTTGATAAAATTGGGTTCTACAGCTTGTTATTTTACTTTGCTTTTACTCACTAGCTCACTTGCTAATTAAATATAGAAAAGAAGTCAACAATCCTCGTGGGAACGATCTCTACTTACTTTTTATTACTTGTTGCGACTGTGTATACTTGCACATATTGTTTTACACAATAAGTTTCTGGCGTCGTTGTCGTGGATTGTGGTAGTTAATTTCTACTGTTTAGTTAGTTTTTGGTGTGTTCTATTTTTGAGCAATTTTTTTCCTATTTCATATTTTCTTTTGTGTTTGTAATGTGTACTCTTTCTTGTTTTTAGAGCCACTATTTGTGTTTAGTGTGTTGTGAAAAAAAAAATTACCACTTTATGTCATGGACCATTGGAGTTTTTACTTTTTGCAAGAATTGAATGCTCAACAACAATGTTTCAATTTTGATTCCCATGGTAGTGAACATGAAATGGGCTGTTATGAGACAAATCCATCTTCTCAAGTTCAATACGAAAGATTACATGAGGACAAATCTAGTTTAAAAGAAGTCTTAGCTCAATCCATTGGATTTTTGAAGGTTGAGCGTGAAAACTTTGAAAGGGACTATTATGAGACAAACTTCATGCCGATGACAGCCCAAAATATGGTTTTTTGCATGGGAAACTTTGTGTGTGTGCAAGATCCAAGTTGTCAAGCTCAAACCGAAGGATTCCTTGAGACCATCTCCAACTTCCAAGAATATAAGAATATCAATGTTGATAATGACAACTTTCAAGTGTCATGTAAGAATATAGAGGCTCACTTTAAGATAATTATGGAGCATCTAAAAGAAGAGAGTTGTATTGAAGAAGTGATTGATCTAAAAGAAGAGAGTTGTATTGAATATGTGATTGCGCAAAAGGAAGAAATGTGTGTAAAGTGTGGACTTGAATGTGGTCATTGGGAAGTAGTGGAAGAAAAACAAAAAAATTGTGTAGTTGTAGAACAAGAAATATTCAAAAGCAGGTATGAAAAGATTTATGTGACAATTAAGATTCAGCCGTTGGTAGTTGAAGAATAGAGTCCTCCACAAAATGAGATTCAATTTTTTCAAGAGAGGGGGAATTCCAATCCCAAATGCTTATTGATTGGGGAATGGGAACACTTGCTTCCATATGCCAAATACATGGGATTTCTGACCAAAAGGAGAAAGCGGAAGGATGATATTTTCTTCTTGTCCTATTATCCACCCTAACTTGAGCTTTGAAGGCAAAGTCTGGCTAAAGACTATAAATTAAGCGCTACTGGGAGGCAATCCAGATTTTTAGGACTAATTGTGTTTTGGGTGTTTTTGTTTTTACTTTTTCAGGTATGAATAAGTGGTCTTGTGGTATGTGCTGTTAATTACGTAGAATTTTGGTGCTAAGTTTGGTGCTGTAGCACCATATGCTGCAGCACCCATGGCTGAGATGTTGAGTACGTGGTCAAAAAGTCAAAAATGGAGTTTCAAATGTCAATGTGGCATATTTGGCAGTCACCTCTGCTATTTGGCAGTGTGTTTTCTCTTTCCCTCATTTAAGTGGAAGATGCTCCTGCACAAGAAGAAAAGAGTGCAGAAGCTGAGAAGAATGCAGAAGTGGAAGACAAAGTGGATGCTGAGAAGGTTGATGAAGCAGAAAATGAGCAAGAAGACTCTGCTCATGATGGCATAACCCTAACCCAACCAAACCTTGCATCACCTCAGGGGGAGTTTCAAGGAAACACCTCCTCACCCATTATCCACACCCCTCTTACTCCATTTCTAAATGACCAAATGCCTACACTACTTTTCTCACCCTCACTCACTTTACCAAAAAATCAACCCTTCTCACCTCAACCAGTACCCATAACATCAGCACCTCCTATCCAACCATCTCCAAATCCAACCATTTCAAGAGTCACTTCCTACAACTTAGAACAACTACTTGCTGCCATAAATCAAGAACATGGTATCTCACCTCTCAAAACAACCAACACAATCACCTCCTCAAACATCACTCAATTCTTGAACCTCAACCAAACTCCACAAGATGACTCTCCTCAACCCATGCACCATTCTATCACCACTCAGCCTTTACCCTAAAATATGCCATCAAAATTTGGGTCTCTGGATTCCATCTTTCTCACTGCTGCTCAACCTTCTGGTACATCACATGAGAAGGATGCCGAAGAATCCAAAGAGAAAACCCCTTCTGTTGAAACTTCTGCTAGCATAGAGAAGAGAATGTCCAAAATGGAGAAAATGATGAGGAGGATGAAAGAACTATTGTAGAATATGCTTGAAGGTCAAGCAATACTGCAACAAGCTCAAAGAGCTCAAGCTACTCGTGATGAGCAATATAGATCATGCACTCTGGAGCAAGGCATTTCCAACATTGCTCCCCACATAGTTCCACAAGAATTTGGTCCCATTGCTCAGTTTCCTGATATCACTAAGCCTGTTACTTCCTCTTCCTCTGATGGGTCTTCCCCATCGAAGTAGCCCCTTAATCTTTTCCTCCTACCTTTTGCTTTCTGATGTGTGACAAAAGGGGGAGAAGAGTAGATTAAGTTCTTTAGGTCTTAGGAATGTTCTGATGATCTGAATTAGCTAGCATCTGTGTTTTAGACACTTTTTGATTGAGAAGTAATCTTCTCACTGTTTATTTTTATTTTCCATAGGCATTCTTGCCACTAAGAACATGACTGATTGTAATCATTTTAATGATTCTATTAATGAAATCAATGAAAATATGTGTTCTTGCTTATGTTCTTGGGTGTGAAATCTGAATTATGTGAAATTTATTGTTTAAATTTGTTGCACATGCATATTCAGGGGGAGTAAAAAATAAAAAACATGCCTTAGAAAATTTAAAACAACATCAGAAAACTTAATCCGTCTCAATTGAGTTTGTCAAACATCAAAAAGGGGGAGATTGTTGAGGCAAAATCCCTAATTAAGTTTTGATGATTAACAAACCTCAAATGTGAGAAGCTTAAGGTTTCTGATTTCATATGCTACTAATGTTCTTCTTGAGTGTTATATAAGAACAGGATTATTAAAGCAAATCTCAAGAAGGTATATGCTTATGAGAAGCATTATACATGAGAAAACTAGAAAGAATATTGCCCACAACAATCTAAGGAAGGAATCTTCTCTTGACGAAGGTTTAAACATCAAGACCATATGGTAAACTTGAGAAAGATCATCTTGAGAAGCTTCATTTATTCTTGTAGCAATATGAGAAGGATAACAACCAAGGATCAACCCAAGAAGAGACATGACAGAATCATAAAGAAGAAGATGAGAAGCATCGGAAAAGAAGAGTCAAGTTGAGATGAGTCATAACCCTGAGAAGGGTCATGATGAGAAGAGTCATGTTGAGAAGGGTCATACCATGAACCATCATCAGGAAAATCAACATGAGAAGCATCAACATAAGAAGTATCAACTTGAGAAGCATCATCATCTGTCATGTCTAAGAAGACGCATTGTGAGAAGGGTCATAAACAACTGGAAACAGCTGTCTTCTGCAGAAAAGCAGAAACACAACTTTGTTGTGCAGACAGCCCATTACAATGGCTATAAATGGCTAGTTTCTTCACCAACGACTCTAAACCTTGGACCAGTGGTTAATATAGAAAATTCCAACTATAAATCAACGCTCTTGGTCGCCATTGATCCACATGAGAGTGCATTCAGTTCTTAACTTCCAACCTTCTCAAGTATCAAGGTTTTGTCTCATCCATACTCAGCTGCACTAAACCAGAAGGGATTCATCCAATCTCTGAGTATGTTTTAAGTCTTGTGTTGTTGTATTTATTGAACACCCCATTTGTATCAACCAAGCTCTAGAAATCCCACAAACCCTATTACTTAAACAGATACCTTGTAGGGAACCTTCTGAAGTGGCATGTGTTGCTGTAAGACTTGAGAAGTGAATGCTTCTCTTTTAGAAGCAGTCTAATAGATAAGAAGAAGTCTATTAGAGGTGTTTACAATAGGTAGAGCTGTGTGAAGAAAACTACCAAGAGTTCTTTTAACCTAGGGAGGTGTAAAAGGTGTAAACTATTTGGGAAAAATAATGGAAACACTCACTGGATGTGAGGAGTGGATGTAGCCCAGGATTTGGCTGAACCACTATAAATCACTGTGTTATTTATTGCTTTACAAATCACTGATTTGAACTCTGTGAGAAAACTCTCCATAAGGAGAAGGTTTATGAAAAATGAGAAGAGTTGGTCTTGACCCTTCTCTGTCAATAAACTGGTTTTGTGGAAATAGTATAATTAACCCTTCTCACTCCTCTCCCTATGTGAATGAATATGAAAACTCTTGAAAATAATCTCTTGACAAATTACATTTTCATCACCAGCTTAAAACCACTATAAACTGTCAAACTACTTTACTGTGAGAAGCATTGAGGGAAGAACTTTCTGACCCTTCTCAACTCCTTCATATAGTTTAGAAGACAGAGTAATCACCCTTCTCTGCTTACTATCTAAGTTAAGAAGAATTGTTTTGACTCACCCATGTTAACACATATCACTCACTATCTTTTATCTACATCATACTTGTGAAGAAAGTTCTCTCATTGTAGGTCAATTTTAAAAAGGGTCAAAATTCCAACCCCCCCCCCCCCCCCCCTTCCTTGTGACATTATTGACTTCAATTGGCATCAAAGCTCAACCTCTGCGATTTGAGCACACTTAACAGTGTGAGAGGAATAGATCTTGGTAGAAGTCATCGCTAAACCAAATTCTGTCACCTTTCTACCAGAAGGTGCTTCATCAAATAGGCCACCTGGGTTCAATGGTGAACATTACTAATATTGGAAAAGCCAAATGAAACTGTTTCTTGAATCTCAAGATACTGACATTTGGGACATAGTTGAAAATGGACCATTCATTCCTACAATGCCTGGTCCAGTTCCAAATAGTCGCATTCCTAAGCCCAAAGCTGATTGAACAATGGATGAGAAGCATCGTGTGCTACAAAATGCTAAAGCAAAGTATTATCTTACTTGTGCTTTGGGTAGAGCAGAATATGACAAGATTATGGGAGAAGAAACTGCAAAAGAAATATACGATACCTTACAAACTGCTCATGAAGGAACTGATCAAATCAAAGAAGCAAAGAAAGGCATGCTGATCCATGAATTTTAAATGTTCAAAATGACTGAAGAATAAACTACTGATTAGATGTTCGGCAGATTCACTGCTATCATCAATGGTTTGAGTACACTGGGAAAAACATATCCCAATGCTGAGAAGGTTAGCAAACTATTGATGTGTCTTCCAAAAGCATGGAGACCAAAGAAAACTACCATAGAAGAAGCAAAAACACCGTCAAAACTGGACATTGATCATTTGCTAGGATCATTGAAAATTCATGAACAAGAGCTCATGGAAGAATTACATCCAAAGAGAAAGGCAGTTGCTCTCAAAGCTTCTCAGAAAGAAGACAACAACTCTTCTCCCAAAGGAAAAGCAGTTGCGCTCAAATCTTCTCAAGATATGGATGATGAAGAACAAGAAAGTGATGACGATACAGAAGGAGACAAATTAGCATTTATCTCTAAAAGGATCAACAGATGGCTAAACAACAAAAGAAGAGGAAAACTTCAATTCAGGAGAGACTCATTCAAAGGTGAAGGAAACAAATCAAAGTTCTGAAATAAGTGCACTGACCTAAGTTCTGAAATTCTATGTAATAAGTGCACTGACCTAAGTTTTGAAAGTCTTACATAAAAGCCCTCTATCATGCTTATACCCCTGTTGTTTTGTGGAAATTGTTAGTCTACCATATTTTTTGAAAAATCTTTGGCATAACCCAAAGAAAGCCATGCTTTCTGTTCCGGACAGGGTCAAACCTCAAGAGACTTGGGCCTGGCCCATTCCCGTAGTCTAGGTAATCTAGCACGTACTCAAATCTGTAGTGCCTGTATCCAACGGTCCAAGGCACCCGCATCCAACATCTCAGGTACGGCACCTTGCCTATAAATAGAGGTTCTGCCCTCCAGTCACAGTACACCCTTTACTCATTTGCATCATTCTATTTCTCTTTATCTCTCCTTCTCTTTCTCTTACTGACTTGGGCGTCGGAGTGTTTTGCAGGTACTCCCCACCCGGTGTGGACGTGTAAGCTACCTCGGACATCCCGAGCTCGATCTTCAACTCTTTAAGCACATCTACTCAATCTTGTACCCCGAGCTCATTCGAACCAGGAGCCTAGGTACTGAACAATAGCGACCAGTGGGAGCACAACAGCTTGCTTCCAGACTTCATCAACTCTCTATCTTCGGATCTCCATTAGTATATGAATTCTCTCTGATAGGATACTTTTTTCCGAGGTAAGTCCCAACCTCCAATCGCTAAATCGGTTACTATCATCCCGCATCATCTGCAAGTTCAGCTCGCCTCCAAAATGGCTTGAGCCTATCTGACCTTCGTCTTAGATCTTCACCCTATCTCGAAACTTCATAGGTCGCCTCCAAAATGGCTTGAGCCTATCTAATATTTGCCTTGGATCGTCATCTCATCTCGGATTTTCATAGCTCGCCTCCAAAACAGCTTGAGCCCATCTGGCGACAGACTTTCTACCATCAACTGACGAGTTGGATCTCTACTTTGAATTCTTGAGCCTGATCTCGGATCTCTTTCTCAGCTAGCTTTCTTGCAACTGGCCCACAGCGGCTTCAACAACTCTCTGACCTTTGAGCTCCGGCTCCATCAGAGACTCCGGATAAAGAATTCCATAGCGACTTAATCCCAATTTCTCCCCGCGCGAGCCCACCCTCCCTCTGATCTCTGAGCTGACGAGCTCCATCAAAGGCCAAAGGTATCCCAATTTTGCCTCATGCGAGCCAACCTCTGATTCCCGAGCTTCGCGCTCCATCAGATGTAGAAAGGCGGGGGTCCACAGCGACTTCCGTCGGAGGAATCATTGGAGAGGGGGGCCCACAGCGGCCTTCCCATCTGTGAAGACCGAGGCCGATCTCTCTCTGGCACTCGGCCTTCCAATCTACGGTCTCTCAACCCCGGATTCCTATCATTGCTTCTATCCTAGAATTCTATTATTGCGTTACATCTGCATCGGAATTCTATTATTACAGCTACTACAGAATTCTACTAATTATGTTTACGTCGGGTTTCGCATATCTCATCTCGGCGTCAGACTTCTATTTTCTAACTCAGTATTCAATCAGAATGAATCAAACATGCAAATAACACAGGCATTCAAAGAAAGACAGGCGAAGATAAACTTGAAGAACTTAAACGCGGTAATTAAGGCTGAAAAAGGGACGGCTCCCACGGTACTTTACAAATTAAAGTTGGCCCCGGACATGCCCGAGACCAACTACAAGCTTACAGCAAAAACAACAAAAGATCAATCCAAATTCTCCATGTTCTTCTCTCTCTCCACTCCGACAGCATTCAGGTTGGCAGCAACAGTGGCAGTTGGGTCCCCTACCCCTTCGACAGCTTAACTCTTAGGGTCGGCTTGGTTCTCAACCAGAGAGGAGGCTGATGTCGGATCTTACAACACCTGGCTCTTGGAGACAATCTTTCCGTCCTCTGCCTTGTTAGCAACTTGGAGAAGACTGGTGTCCAGGGTACGCTCGAGAAGAAGGGCCATCTGTAAGCAGCGCTTGAAGCCTGCCACGGCCCAGTGGCAACCCTGTTTATAAGGCTTACTTTATATTTCTTCAAATTCTCTATCTCCTCAGCACTCTTCCTCTTCTCGGCCTCAGCTGCAGCTAACTTCTACCGAAGCGTTTGGAGGTCAGCTTTTAGGGTTGGGATTTATGAAATTTTCTTTGCCTGCTCCTCGGCTTTGGAGTTGGCCACGCCAAGCTGTTTCTGAACCTCGGATAGTTTGCTCAGCTCGGCCTTCAGACTTTGGTTCTCTTCAGAATAACCTACCAAATTACAATCCCGGTAAGTTTTTAAGTCATGGGAAGTGCGAATTAACTCACCATCTAAGTATCTGTTGTGAGCTTCAAAGACAGATATCTTACCTCAGAGGCACGCAGTTGTTTTCTCCGCAATCAGTTCCTCCAGCTCTTTGAAGGCCTCTGCACCCATCCTGCCAACTCGGGCGCAGGTCTCGAAGTCGGCCATGGTAGCTTTCTCTTTGCCTTTCTTCCCTGTCCTCCTCTCTTCCTGCCATTGTTTCTGCATTTTCAAGATAGCAGGATCAGCGTTGACGGCCTCAGGGTGGCCTTTTTTCTGGCCCTCCTTGACTGGCCTTGAGCTTGGCTTGGAAGAAGATTTGTTGACGGTAGGAGAATTCACCTGAGACTTTTGCTTATCAGCAACAGACTTTCCCCCAGTAGATTGGGACTTGCTCGCCACCTTTTCAAGGACGGGACCGAATCTGTCTTCTTTTTCTCTGTTGTTTTCTTTTCAGGCTGCTTCTTGGGCACCTCTACTTGTACAGAAGTGTCGACATTGGCATTCTCAAAGATGTCGTCAAGGTCGTCTATTTTGCTTGAAAAAGAAGAAAGATGGTCAGAATCAACGTCAAAAAGTTCTCGAGACCAACACGACAACAAAACATTGAAATTAAAGGTAAATACAGGAGGCGAAGTATCTCTTGAACTTGGCCTCGGAATCAGCCACGGCATCAATCATAGAGCCGCAGTGGAACTTCAAGCCTTTCTTGGCTAGCCCTTCCCCCAACTTGTTAATTAGCTTACACAACTCCGCGTCCTCCCCGGCCAGCAAGTTCGACTTCACGATGTAAGACTTAGCCTCAATATCCTCCCCGTCACGGACAAAATTCTCCCGGCTCCACGACAACGGGAAATGCACCCTAGTCAGCTCCTTCCCCTCGTAATCAGCAATAGAACATTTGGCTGCGCTGTTTGAAGCCATGACAAAGAAGAAAATCAGTTTGAAATCCTTGTTGGAATCATTTGCCGGAGCAAAGTACGATTGCTCTGTATTACCCCGCAAGCCGACCTGCCCTTGTCTCCTGCCACCTGAACCCGGCTCCAGCGAGTGGAACACGTTGAAAAAGCAGAAGAAGACCTTTGCTGAAGGGATCCTCCCGAGGTGTTCCATGACCAGCTCGAACCCGCACATAAATCCCAGCCATATTGGGTGCAGTTGGGAAGGGGCCACGTGTAGGTAACCGAGCACGTCCTTCTGGAATTTGCTTAACGGAATCTGAACTCCCATGGTCTCCAGCACGGCTCCATAGAAGAAAAATCCCATTCTGTCATGCCATCAGCCGCCATCAGCTTCCATTTCTGGTCGGTTGAAGCAACAATGAACTGCTCGAAGTAGGACACAGGTTTGTCCGACTTCAATTTTGGGCAAATCCCACAGATCCTCGTAGACACCCATTCATATGCTTCTTCGACCGTTCTCTCATCTTCCTCTGCGGCAACCTCGGCCTCCTAAGCTTGGGAACCAACCTCGGCATTCTCTTCTACAGTGTTCTCTTCAACGGTGCCTTCAAAAACCTGCTTGACGAACTCCCTAGCCGATGCACATGAGACTGCAGGAGAGTCCATGTAGGTGGAAGAAAGTAGGGACGGAGCTCCCTTGAGGACCGATATTGGCTCTCCAGTAGCCGACCTCCTTAAGATCGGTTTACCAGGTGGTATGAAAGGCTGTGTTTACTTGCTTTTGGATCAGATCATTATCTGCAAGGGGAGGATGACACTATCACTACCTAACTCTATCCTTCTACATCTATTTATCTAAATGACTAAGGCTAAAGCGGTACCGATTAAAGCCTCGAAAACACCGAGGCCGGTTTGTCTCCTCCCCTTCAGGTAGGCAGCGATGGCCAGAAAGGCGACGTCCGCTGGGGTCAAAAAGATGCTACAAATAAAATACTGTGCAGGAAAGAAAACTAACCTCTATGCAGGTACTTTCTGATGTCGGTTTGAATTTTGGTCTCATCTCGGCAAAAAATGCAGAAATCGCTAGCGGTGGACTGTGGCATTGATCTCGGATGGTGGGCGAAAAATGCTGATTTCGCAGGGTTCAAGTGTCTCAGAAAATGCAAGGGTGCGCGAATGAGCCCTCAACTCGCCTTATATAGGGGCGAGATATGAAGCATCAGGTCACATCAATGCGTCCTTTCAGTCATGCCCGACCAACTACTCTCGGTTTCACCAAGCGTCACGTCTCTGCTCCCGTCACGTCTCTGCTCCCCTCTCGTTGGATGACACGTGGCAGACATTACCTCAAAGCAACGATCTAATCAAGCCGAAGCCGACATCATACTTCTCCCGTCCCCAACTTGGGGGGCCACTATTCCGGACTGGGCCAAACCTCAAGAGACTTGGGCCTGACCCATTCCCGTAGTCTAGGTAATCCAGCACGTACTCAAATCGTAGTGCCTGTCTCCAACGGTCAAGATCCAAGCCCCCGCATCCAACGTCTAAGGTACGACATCATTCCTATAAATAGAGGTTCCGCCCTCCAATCACGGTACACCCTTTATTCATTCGCATAATTCTATTTCTCTTTATCACTACTTGTCTTTCTGTTACTGACTTGGGCGTCAGAGTGTTTTGCAGGTACCCCCCACCCGGTGTGGACGTATGAGCTACCTCGTACATCCCGAGCTCGATCTTCAACTCTTGGAATCACATCTACGCAATCTTGTACCCCGGATCTAGGAGCCTAGGGAAACTTTTGAAACTTGCTAAGGACTGAACTGAGCCTAGTGATCGCACACACACCTTGAGCAGTATGCAGTTCTTTGAATCTTGATGAACTTAAGGTGTCTAGGAGTGATTCAGGATCTAAAAGTTTATGCCCAACTTGAACATCTTTGAATATCTGTTTTAATCAATTTGTGCATCTGGATATTGCCTTGTTTGTGTTTTTTTGTCTTCGTCAAGTGTCGTTGCTTGAGGACAGGCAATAGTTTAAGTTTGGGGGTGTGATAACTCTTACTTATAAGAGTTATTTATGCTTTCTTAGCTTAAATTGTTGTGAGTTCAAAAGTAATATTGTGCTTAATTAGTTAAAATATGTGGTTTAGTTTAAAAGAAGATTCAATTCTTGTTTGGAGTCATTTGGCACTTTAGTGCTCCATTTTGTGTTTTTATGTGTGTATTTCATTGTTGCGGCATCAGGTGCCGCAACATTGCATTTCTACGATAGATGAGAGAGAAAATGCTGTCACGCGGATTTGAGTGGCCGCTAGCTGTCAAAATGGACAGACACGTCCTGTAGCAGGGAATGGGTACTAGTATGCCAAGAATATTCCATCTATGCAGTCACTTGTACTCCTAGGCACACATAATGACAATAAGAGCCTCCAAATGATATTTCTTGGATCACTAAACCCTAGCACTATAAAAGGGAGCTCATCTTCCTCATTTTGGAGGCTGATTCAAAAAGGAGGCAGGGTTTAGACATAGTCTTTCTCTCCATTTTCGTTCCAAGCTCCATTTTCACAATAAAGTAGAAATTCTGCAGAACAGTGCTGGGAGTGATGTTGCAGCAATACATGAGCTGACTTACTTGAAGATTTTCGTGGATTTGGGAGTTGATCTGAACCTCCATGCTACTGTTCTTGGAGTCACTCTTCAGTCTACCTCTTCTTAGTATATTTCTTCATTGTATTTTCGCATTTATGGCTTTAAACATTATGTTTAAGTTGCATTTCTAGTGTTGTTTGCTCATCATGAGCTAAATACTCTTAGTTGGGAAGCTTAGATCTATGTAATGAAGTCTTAGTGTGTTTAATGCATTTATTTGATGTTTAGCCGTTTTATCCATTGTGTAATACTATTTCCATACTTATTTTAGACTTGATCACCTAAATATAAGTACCATTTATAGATTTAGACATGATTTATAGACTGATCTCAAAGGATAATATGGATAGTGGTTATTAAAGGACACATTGATAATCCTTGCTTAAAACCTAGACATAGGAGGGCAAATTTCATAGGGTAAATACTGTGGGTGCGTAATAGCCATGGGTATATCTATTTAGAGCTTAGACATAAGTGCTTGTAAAGAAGCTCTGTAGAAAAGTGACTAAAAAGCACATACTATATGCTACAGCACCCAGTGCTGCAACATCGGATATAACTTTAGACTGTTATGATGACATTGCATAGTGAAAGGCATTCCAACTTACTCTCTTTCTGAATTTGTATTGATCCTTTATTTTACTTACAGTTTGTTGATAAAATTGGGTTCTACAACTTGTTATTTTACTTTACTTTTACTCACTAGCTCACTTGCTAATTAATTATAGAAAAGATCTCAACAATCCTCGTGGGAACGATCTCTACTTACTCTTTATTACCTGTTGCGACTATGTATACTTGCACATATTGTTTTCACACAACAATTATCCAAATGACAGGGTTCTTTCTTGTTTTTGTGTCGACTAAAGGTTTTAAACTTTGTTCCGGACTGGGCCAAACCATCTCTAGCTTGGGCTTGGCCCATTAACGTATTCCAGGACATCCGGATCTACACTCCAAATCACACCCAATGGTTAGGATCTATTCTATGCATCCAACGGCACAGGTACGGCACCTCATCTATAAATAGAGGCTCTGCCCTCCAATCCAGGTACGTGTACAACAACACATTAATGCCATCTTGACATGTTCCCTGAGCAATCCCGCTCCCGGGGACGCTCTTGAATCTCGGTACCCTAACGAGCTCACATTTCTTATACTTCCATCTAACCTCTTTATCTCAATCACCTCTATTCTTTACTGACTTGAGCGTCGGAGTGTCTTGCAGGTACCCCCCACCCGTTGTGGACAGAGGACTACCTCGGACTACCCGCGCTCCGACTCCTGCCTGCCGAGTTTAGCACTCAATCTCAAAGAGCATCTCATTTGGAAGCACACAACTATCTAAGCCCCGTATCCAAGCCACGCTGGGACCCGGGCGCCTCAGGCTCGTACTCCGGTGCCGAACATTGGCGACCACAGTGGGAGCATCGTCATTTGCTTCCATTCTCTATCAGGACTATAAATATTTTCTCTGGATCGGACTTTCTCCCTAGAGGTACGTCCCAAACATTGGATCACTTCAGAACTATCTTGTCTACAGGTTCTGCTCGCCTCCCAATCACGGCTTGAGCTCGCAGGTTTTGGTCGCCTCCCAAGCACGGCTTGAGCTTGCACGCTCCGCTCGCCTCACCAGCAGGGCTTGAGCCTCCATGTTATCTTGGATCTCCTCATCAGGACGGCTTCCCTAGAATTCTCGGAGTTGATCTCGGGCACCTGCCTCTGATCAAATCTTCATCCATTCTCTTTCAAGATTTCTTTGCAGGTCTGTCATGCCTCTGGCGCCAAGCCAACAGCCCGCAGCGGCTCCAATAGCTCTCTGATCTCCCAGCTCCGCTCCATCAGAGAGTCCGACCTTCCCTCTGACGTCCGAGCTGACGAGCTCCATCAGAGGCCTAAGGATTCCCAATTTCGCCTCGTGCGAGCCAACATCCATCTGATCTCCGAACTGACGAGCTCCATCAGAGGCTGAGGTCTTCCCAATTTCGCCTCGTGCGAGCCTGCAGCGCCTCTGATCTCCGAGCTCCGTGCTCGATCAGGGGTTGAATGGCTGAGGTCCACAGCGATCTCAGTTTGAGGCATCTTTGGAGAGAGGTGCCCGCAGCGGCTTTATCATCTATGATGGCTATCTAGCTACGGAGAGGGGTGCCTGCAGTGGCTCTCCCATCTTTAAAGCACGGACCTCAGTGTACCTCTCTTAAACTTTTATTCTAACTTGCAGGAATCTCACAAGATCTTTGAATCTCTATTGTTAACCTCGGATCTCTACTCTCGTATCCACAAAGGAGTTATATTGTGTGAACCTATGAAGTTTGGCCGTCCCGCAACAGCTTATTTTCCGATATCGGCTACGGTTTTCTATTCTACTACGGGCATTCAATGAAAGCATGAAAACGAGAAAGGGTATATGATCACAGAATTAATCAAGTGCAGAACTAATTAAAAGCCGGAAAAAAGGGACGGCGCCCATTGTATATTACAAGTTGGGATTGGCCCCGGACATGCCCGAAGCAAGTCAGTAAACAGAAAAAGAAGAAATTTCAGCAAGCTAAGCAGCTTTCTCAGGCTCCTGCTTCTCTTCAGCCCCGGCCTCCTACTCCGGATTGGTTGGTGCGGCCTCCTCCTCAGCAATGGGAGTTGCAGCAGGGTCGTAGATCACGACACCCTTGTAAAAAATCTTCCCGCCTTCAGCCTTATACTTGGCATCCAGCAAGTCGATGTTTAGTCTGGGCTCCAGGACCACAGCCATATTAAGGCAACGCTCAAAGCCAGACATGGCCAGCTTTGTCAGCCTTCAGCTGCTCCGCCTCCTTGGTCTTCTCTTCTTTATCAGCTTCGGCTGCCTCCACCCACTCCTGAGCCGACTTCAGATCAGCCTTCAGCTTCGGAATGTTAGCAATGGCCTTCTTCTGTTGACTAACCTAGGCATTAGCCTCATCAAGCTATTGCCGGACTCCTTTCAGCTTCTCAAGCACTTCTTTCAAACTTCGATTCTCTTCGGAATAGGCTACCAAGTTACGGTCTCGGTAAGTACTCAACTCACAACATACATGAATAAACTTGCCTTTTAATGTCTATTTTCAGCATCAAGGGATGATATCTTACCTTGGAAGCGTTGAGTCATCTTGCCTGCTGCCAGCTCCAGCAGCTCTCTGATAACCTCGGCACCAGTCTGGCCGACTCGGATGCAGGCCTCAAAGTTAGCAAGGGAAGCTTGGCCTTTTCCCTTCCCCATGCTCTTTTGTTGTGTTTGTCTTTGCTTTTTCTGTTGAGCAGGTTTCTCGGCGGCAGCCTCAACATTGCCCCTTTTTCGGCCGTCTTTAGCACCAGGCCCCGAGTTTGGCTGCGGAGTAGAAGAGCGGATAGCAGGAGACTTCCCTTGCTGACTCAGCACTGAAGAGCGGATAGCAGGAGACTTCTTTTGATTTTGTGTTCGTTGTTTTTTTGAAACGGACTTGCCCCCAGAATGGGACTTGCCCGCCTTGTTATCTGAAGGGCTGGTCCCCGAGGCCGACCCAGAAGGTTTATCTGCAGGAATGCTTTTATTGATCTTGGCCGAGGTGTCCACTCCGGCCTCATTCAAGACAACATCGAGATCCAGCATGTCCATTTTACCTGCAACAACAAAAGAAAAGGATCAGCAACAATAGTTTGCCGGAGCCGACATAATTCAAATCACCATGAAAAGATTAAACTGAAAAGCAAAGTACAAGTGGCGAAGTATCTATCTAGCTTGGCTTTGGACTCGGCCACGGCCTCTATCATAGAGCCGCAATGAAATCTCAGGCCAGCCTTAACCATTTTCTTTCCCCACTTATTAAAAAGCTCATATGATTTTCTGTCTTCTCCTTTGAGCTTTTCAGGATTCATCATGTAGCTCTGAGTCCCGATCTCCACCCTGTCTCGGAGAAAGTGACTTAGCACCCAAGATTCGACCTCAGCGTCTCCCATCTCTGGATTCTCCTCAACTGTGCACTCTGAAGTCTGCCGAACCGGCTCCCTTATTGAAGCTCCCGACCCCACAAGTGAAGAAGCATAGGTGGAAGACATCAGAGAAGGGGCCCCCTTTTGGGTCGGCATTGGATCTTCTGTTGCAGACTTTTGCAATATTGGTTTGCCAGGCAGCTTACCTAGACCCGGTCGTTCCTCGCTCCTAGTTCGTACCATTATCTGCAAGGGGAGGACGGCTCCATCACTAACTAAATCTACCTATCTTGGGCTCCCTGTTTTAATCCCTAGCGGTATAAGTCTAGGCCTCGAAAATTCCCAAGGCCGGACTACCTCCTCCCCCTGAAGTGAGCAGCGACGGCCACCGACCCGGCGGCGTCGGCTGCTAACGAAATATTAAAAGCTCTTAAAGTTTTATACAAAGAAACTAACCTTTGAGAAGATATTTTCGGATATCGGACTAAATGGCGATCTCGTCGAATGGAAAAACCCAGGAAATGACGTCGACAGCTGAAATGTTGATCTCGCGCGCCTACGAGAAGAGTTCGCTTTGCAGAGCTCAGGTTGACCAAATATTCAGGAATGTTCAAATTGACTTTCAACTCGCCTTTTATGAAGACAGGAGGCGAACCGTCACAATGAATTAATGCGCGTCTTTCCAGAACTGCGCGAACAGGTATCCGAACTCCCTAAAGCGTTGTGTATTTATCCAACTCACCTTTCAGGAAGAAGCAAGAGTCAATCAGTCCTCTCCTAGGAAGATAAGCAAGAAAACAAGCCGAGGTCGAACTCATGCCGCTCCCGCCCTCGACTTGAGGGGCCACTGTTCCGGACTGGGCCAACCCTTCTCTAGCTTGGCCTGGCCCACTTCCGTATTCCGAGCAAACTTAATCACTTGGACCCTACTAATAATAAAATTCCCAAACAATTGGGTAATTATTTCAATAATCAAATCCAATTTATAAAAAGAACATGCAAATAATCACAAAGAACTAACATAATACATCAAGAAATCGCTATGATGCAAATAATCACAAAGAAGTGATCCTTCTCATGATGATCTTTCTATATTTTACCCATCTGGTCTTGATCTAGATCATGTCAAGAGAAGTCTTCTTCTTTGGTCATTATGTTTAACATTGTATATGTTTGTTTCCAGTCTTCTCAACTATGATGCTTCTCATATAGCATATACCTTCTTGAGATTTGATTGTTTATGCCTATTCTTATTTTTCACTCATGAAGAAACATTAGTAGCATATGAAATCAGATAACTTAAGCTTCTCACATTTGAAATTTGTTTACCATCAAAACTATTTACGGATTTTGCCTCAACATTAAATGGGTTCTTGAGAATGCAAAGTTGTTGAAGATGTTGTTGGCGTGGATGATTTTTGAAATGTTAGGGAATGTAGACGAGGTTTAAGTAAGTTTTTTAGTTTGGGTGTGAGGGAGAAGAAGACATTGCCCTAGGGTTTCTCCTTCCATTTGTCTTCATTCTTCTACCATCATTACTCTCTCTTCCTTTCTCTATTCTTTATTTCTAAAATATTTCGAAATGTAAAGATGATCAAAATGATAGGGTTATTTCTTGTTTTTGGGTCAACTAAAGGGTTTAAACTTAATGACTTGGACTCTACTGAACTGTGACGCCTGAGGCCGACGAGGGTGAGGAGTGATGGTTGATGCAGAGCATGGACAATTGAGTGTTTCACTCTTGTCTTTTCCTTAGTGTTTTTAGTTTTTTTTTTTTAACTTGGATATTTAAGTTTCATGATGTTCTCTCCCTTCTGGGTTTGATTCCTAAGTTCTTTTAAGTCAATTTTTATCAGTTTAATCTTAGAATTCTACTTGCATTATTGATCTTGAGTCCAGTTCTGGATTCGATTAATAATACATCTAGCTTCTTTTCTTGGAAACTGTATTTTACACTTTGAAACTTCTTTAATCAAACTTGAACTTTAAACCTCTCAACTTGACAACCCAATGATTTAATTTGTGTCGTCTGTATTCAAATATTTCTAATTTGTTTGCTTAACAGCAAAATTAGCTGTTAAACACTTGAGATTTGTTGTTTTCATATTATAAGCAAGCTTATTGTGGATTACAAGTGATTGCTCTGCATTATATGTATAGTTTGACTCGTTTTTAATTAGCTTTTGTTATGTTTTTCTCAATTATAGTGTGTTTTAAGATCATAATAGTTTGATTTTGTTTGTTAGTTTTCAAATTGAATTTGGTTTCTATTTGCGTGTTTTGAGTCACTTGGTATGTTTAATTTGTTTGTTTTTGTTGTCCTTCACCTAGCTATGACAGGAGCTAGCCTAGCGATGAGGAAGCCGTTGTCACTGCCGATGTTTACCTGAAGCTCGCCTAGTAATGGACCATGCTCGCTAGGTGATGAGGAAGTAGTTTTCACTATTGGTTCTTACCTGTAGCTCGCCAAGCGATGATGAAGCACTTTTCAGTGATTTGCCTGCAGCTTGCCAAGCGATGGAATCATCTCACCAGGCGATGGGACAGTCTCACTAGGCGATGGGTCACTTACTCAACTCCTATTTGAGCCCACAACTCGAATTTTAAGGCATTCTGCGCATTCACAATTTGCTTTTACGCTCTGAACTCCATGACGGCAAGGATTCACACTCCGTTAACCTCTGTTGATGATTCAAGCTTGGGAACAAGTCATTGGAACAAGTCACAAGTTATGATTTATGTTTCAATCTCTGTTCTTAATGCTTTTTAGGATTTGATCACTCTTAGGATGATTTATGATTCAATAACATGTTCGATGCGTTAGATATAAGAGTAAAGTAAATTGAAGCTCGTCCCCAACACTTTTTAATTCATACAAATTCACACTTGTGTTCTTGTTATCCTTAACTTAAAATCACAAAAATATATCTATTGCTTTTAACTTTAATTTCTTGTCATACAAATCCAAATTAGTCCCTTTTCAATTTAGAAGTTAAATTGTTAAACTAATAATTAACCGCAGTCCCTGAGTTAGATACTCGGTCTTTCCGTACTATTACTTGCAACAATCCGGTACACTTATCGTGATCCCATCAACAAGTTATAATTTGACTCATTGTTTGAAACTAGACAAATGAATCCCTTAGTGATTAAATATTAATTCGACTATTTGATGTAAGTTAAAATATGTAAGTGCAGTCCTCTTTTTTTATTATTATTTGAAAGCAAATGGTCATAGTTCTGTTTTGAGCACACATGTAACTAAATGGTCGTAAAGGTAGAGATATCTCTTGTATCTCGTTTTGTCTGTATGGTTGTGTGTGTGCATGTCTATATATAGATATCTATTCCCATCCAAAAAACTTACAAAAAGTTGTCATTATAATGCATATATTTTTATTCTCGGAAATCTAGAATATTTGCATATATTTGCTAGTGCAATTTATTACATAATCAAAATTATTTTATTCTTGGATGAAGTTTCGTAGCAATCTTCAAACACTATGATTGTTTCTCCATAACTTGCGGTGACAAATAAACCATGTCCTTAGCATATAAAAGTGAAATGTTAGAGGAAAAATAGTTAGAGACACGGTAAGATTTGTATGACAAGTAAGTTATTACTCAACTTAATACCATTAAGTACGTGTAGGGACCCAGCAAAGGCACTTCTTTTTCCAGTTACACATATATTCTATATAGTCCTCCTTTCTGCAATAGTCCTTACAGTCCGCGTTAACTTGACATGAAAAATCACTAGTATGCACTGACATGTAATGGAAAAATGGATCATTATTAATGTTATTGAAATTATATAAATGTATTATGAAAAGGTAATGAAAGAATGATTGAATGATAAGCTTACAATATTCTTTATGGCTTCCCCCTGACCCAATTGGTCTCCTCTTCCTCCTTTGTTCTACTTCTTCATCCCCCAAAGTCGAATTTTATTTTGAAAATCGATACCCATTGGTAAAATGAAGAAATAGAATAAAGAAGAAAATAAATGCAGAATTACACTTGAGACTTTTAGCCATTCTTTTTCACGTCTGTTGCTAATTCTCCCAAAATGGTAAGGTTACTTTATAGTGTAAACGTAAGTTGTATTTTTTACGCTGTCCAATTCTTATGGAGGATTTATTATACTGCATGCATGTTACCATTTTCTAACACTAAATGTTTATTTTATGTCTCACAAATACAATAATGGGTCATTTTACCCCTTTAACCCCCATTAATGTTAAAAAAAGGTTTGTTTAGTGATTATCAATTGAAGGGTTAAACTATTGCCAAAAAAAGTTGAAGGGTTAAAATAAAACTTCTAAAACACACACACACTGTGTGTATATATATGTGTGGGTGTGTGTGGGTGTGTGAGAGAGAGAGTTAGAATATATTGACACCCGTGTCAAACATAGTGACTTACACCAATTAATAACTTTGTGTATACAAAGAATTTTGTCACTCTGACCGTTGAATAACGTGATATTATCATTGAGATTATATATATCAAATTTCATAAAAATCGAAAATTAGTTGACAGTCCATCTCACTATTCTATTTTGATGGCTAATATGCTCTTTATAATATAAGCGAATATATGGTATTAAGTGATAAAAAAAAGAATATAAGCAAATGTGTGTTGTAAGAGAACACATCTATTGGTATACATGAGCACAACAATAATTTCACATCTAACAATGGTCGGATTGATGAATTTCGACTTCTATATTGAGTTATTAATTAGTGTAAGACGCTAAGTATGAGATCAGGTGTCAATATGTCCTGACTCTCTCTCTCTCTCACACACACACTATATAAGAATCTCATTCAGCACTCTAGATCAAGTCATCCTAAGGAAAGTTATAAGAAAAATTAAAAAACCAAGATACAATTTCTTTTTGTGCCTTAATTTGCCTTAATAAATATAACGGCACTCATTGGTGAATGAAAAATTTATTTATTTATCAAAATGACAACATCAATTTTACTGTTCTTGTAACCTAACTTTTTGAATAATTTGACTATGCTGGAGACAAAATGGAAAGAAAAAGCACAAATGGTTCATGTCAACTACTTGGGGAATCACTCATCTCATTGTCATGCAGAAAACAAAGTTCAATTTCCCTTTCAACAACAGAAGCTGTATATGCCTGAGCTGCTCGCAGTTGCTCTCAAATTCTCTACATCAAGAACCAACTTGAAGATTTCTCTTCAACTTACTCAGGTATTCCAATATTTTGTGACAATACAAGTGCTATTAATCTATATAAGAATCTCATTCAGCACTCTAGATCAAAACACATTGATATTAAGCATCACTTCATTAGAGATCATCTTCAAAAGAAAGACATTGAACTTGTTTTTGTGGACACTAAACATCAAATAGCAGATATTTTCACTAAACCGCTCCTAGAGGAAAATTTTAGTTTCATTAAAAACATGTTTCATATCATTGAAACACCTTCCGATGAGAAGGGTCATGACCAACAACCTTCTCAGTAATGAGAAGGGTCATCAAATGTATATGGCCTTAAAAATACAAAAATATTTTTGTTTGTTTTATTTGTTTCCTTTAATATTTTCTGTTGTTTTTTATTTTTTATCTTAATTCTATATAGTTATCCTTTGAGTTAGATTAGAATATATAAAAAACCCAAAAATAGGGTCCTAGCCATTACAATGGCTATTCCCTTTCTCTTTCTCTCTTTCGTCTCAATCAATCGTGTCCCAACGGTTATACAATAGACAATAACTTCCTTAATCGTTGGTCAATAACTCCTCCAAAGTGACTAAAGACATCACTTCACAATCTCTCCCATAACTTCTGAAACGATCATCTCTTTCGCACTCCCTTTCTCTATCTCTCTCTCAATTTCCCTAAAACTTCACCTGGTGAGAACTAAGAACCATCATCCTGCTTCCACTAACTCTGAGCCTGAAACAAATCCTTTGCAACCAGAAAGACACATTCCAAAGTTCATTTTAGCATCACCTAAAACAAGTCATCCTAAGCTAAATAATAAGGAGCCCTAAGCTAGAGATCCCCTAAAACAAGTCATCCTAAGGAAAGTTATAAGACAAATTAAAAAACCAAGATACAATTTCTTTTTGTACCTTAATTTGCCTTTGAACGAGTATTGTATCCGACGATCAATTTCTTTTTGTGCCTTAATTTCTTCTTTTGGGTCTGAGACGCAACCGGTTCAAAACAATAATGTTGAACAACTGTTCCCTGGGAATCGGTAGCAACCAGATCACCAACATCATCCGATTCTGCTCCCCAAAGTTTTCCAAATATGCTCATGTCAGAAGCTGCAGCTGGATTAGGAGTAGCCACAGACTCTAAGGTAGTAAGTTAAAATTAGGTCCAATAAAAATTTATTGTTATCTATAGTTTGATGATGTCTCGTTGTATTTTAATACATATATATATATATATATAATATTTCATCTCCTTTCTACCACAATTATTCATTAAAAGAGTCCTTTCATCTTATAAATTTAACTTAATTGTAGTATGGTTGTGTTTTTTATGGATATAATAATTTGCTTGCAGTTTACATACAAGAAAAGATTAACGTTGTGCCTAAATAAATATAACGGCACTCATTGGTGAATGAAAAATTTATTTATTTATCAAAATGACAACATCAATTTTACTGATCTTGTAACCTAACTTTTTGAATAATTTGACTATGCTGGAGACAAAATGGAAAGAAAAAGCACAAATGGTTCATATCAACTACTTGGGGAATCACTCATCTCATTGTCATGCAGAAAACAAAGTTCAATTGCCCTTTCAACAACAGAAGCTGTATATGCCTGAGCTGCTCGCGGTTGCTCTCAAATTCTCTACATCAAGAACCAACTTGAAGATTTCTCTTTAAGTTACTCAGGTATTCCAATATTTTGTGACAATACAAGTGCTATTAATCTATATAAGAATCTCATTCAGCACTCTAGATCAAAACACATTGATATTAAGCATCACTTCATTAGAGATCATCTTCAAAAGAAAGACATTGAACTTGTTTTTGTGGACACTAAACATCAAAAAGCTGATATTTTCACTAGACCGCTCCTAGAGGAAAATTTTAGTTTCATTAAAAGCATGTTTCATATCATTGAAACACCTTCCGATGAGAAGGGTCATGACCAACAACCTTCACCTGGGGAGACCTAAGAACCATCATCCTGCTTCCACTAACTCTGAGCCTGAAACAAATCCTTTGCAACCAGAAACACACATTCCAAAGTTCATTTTAGCATCACCATTGCAATTGCAAAGCCCTGTTTCTGCGAAACCCCTCAAATCACGATCATCAAAGATTAAACACGTAGCCAATCCGAGAACATAACAGAAAAGTGATGTCTCAAAAACGAGAAGTTAAGAAGGGTCAAACAAGCAAAAAAAGTAAGGAACCAGAAAGGACAAAATGGGCTTCAAGACCCATTGTCTCAAGAACTATCTACAGTCTTGCAGACATTGAAAAGTGTGGATCGAACATCCCCACTCTGGTCAACAAAAGGGAAATAGTGTTGTCGTCACTCTCACTTGGAATAGCACTAAGAATACCAGATGAGG